>CAUYTI010110068.1:0-21302 GCA_963575145.1 Galago senegalensis | reverse complement strand
CGCCCGCCACAACGCCCGGCTATTTTTTGGTTGCAGCCGTCATTGTTGTTTGGCAGGTCCGGGCTGGGGATTCGAACCCGCCACCTTAGGTGTACGTGGCTGGCACCTTAGCTGGTTGAGCTATAGGCGCCGAGCCAATTTTTTATTTTTTGATATAGAGTCTCACTCTGTTATCCTAGGTAGAGTGCCATGGCTCGTAGCAACCTCCAACTCTTGGGCTTAAACAAGTCTCTTGCCTCAGCCTCCCAAGTAGGCACCAGATATTTTTTTGCTACAGTTGTCATTGTTGTTTAGTTGGCCTGGGCTGGGTTCGAACCTGCCACCCTCAGTGCATATGGCTGGTGCCATAACCACTGTGCCACGGATGCCGAGCCTATTTATTTTTTATTTTTTTTTAGAGACAGAGTTTTGCTCTTGCTCAGGCTGGTCTTGAACTCCTGAGCTCAGGAAATCCACCTACCTCGACCTCCCAGAGCTCTGGGATTACAGGCTGAGTCACCACACCCAGCCAACTACTCACTCTTTTTGGAAGGGAGATCCAAGAAGCCCAACTCTGAGGCTTCCACATCCTCCTCTTTTAAAATTCCAGAGCCAAAACTGCTTCCCAACAGGGCAGTCACCCCACTGCAGGCTCTTCCAACATCTTTCATGTATCCTGTTTTATAGACACTTCTCACTACCACAAGGTACATTTAGGTAGAATTATTTGATAAATGTTTCTCTCCATATCAGACCGTGTAAGCAGAAAAGGGCAGCAACCAAGTCCATTTCTGCTCACTACATATTCACACTTGGTATGTATGTGGCACTTAGCAGGTGCTTGATATCTGTACAAATTTTCTTTTTTTTTTTTTTTTGAGACAGAGCCTCAAGCTGTCCCCCTGGGTAGAGTGTCATGGCATCACAGCTCACAGCAACCTCCAACTCCTGGGCTCAAGTGAGTCTCCTACCTCTGCCTCCCAAGTAGCTGGGACCACAGGCACCCGCCACAATGCCCAGCTATTTTTTGGTTGCAGCCGTCATTGTTGTTTTGGCAGGCTCGGGCTGGATTCGAACCCACCACCTTAGATGTATGTGCCTGGTGCCTTAGCCACTTGAGCCACAAGCACTAAGCCTCTGTACAAATTTTCTGAATGACAGGCAAGTGTTGTGCTTAACAGTTGGAACCAAGCAAACCCACATTCCTGTCCTGAGAAAGCTCATGCTTTAACAGGAGAAACAGAAGATTAAAATAGTGACATCACTTATTCATTCATTCAACAGTGAGACAATTAATGGTATTTGCTCTGTACCATGTGCTGGAGCTAGGATTTAGTCTTATTTATCATAAGACTAATGTGGTGCATGCCTTCATGGCTTTTGTGGTCTAAAAGAATTGGCAGAGGCTGGCCATGGTGGCTCACGCCTGTAATCTTAGCACTCTTAGTGGCCAGTGTGGGTGGATTGCTAGAGCTCAGGAGTTTGAAACCAGCCTGAGCAAGAGCAAGACCCCATCTCTACTAAAAATAGAAAAAACTATCTGAGCATGGTAGCACCAGCTACTCAGGAGGCTCAGGGAAGAGGATCACTTGAACCCAAGACTTTGAGGTTGCTGTGAGCTACCTCCATGGCACTATACCCAGGGAGAAAGAGTGAGGCTTGGTCTCAAAAAATGAATTAACTAATAAAAAGGGCTGGCAGAAAAGCAAACAAGCTGGTATGAAGGATGAGTAGCCTTACACCATTCCCAGCTGTCTAGAACAGCATGTCCAAGGGTCTGTAGGTAAGACAGAGACCACGGGACATTGAAAGAATCAGAAGGAAATTGCAGCATGGAATATGAGGTGGGAAGTGATAATGGGGCGTGGGAAGGACCTACCCAGAAGCAAAAAAAAGAACTCATGGTAGGCCTTGGATTTTTCTGGGGTAAATAATATGCTAAAGCTGTAATAGAGGATGATATTACAATAAGGACGAAACATCACCTTTCCTTTTGAGAAGGCCAAGTGAGTTCTCTTTAGAACAACAATAACAAGATAATCTTTGTTTTTTTTGAGACGGAGCCTCAAGCTATCCCCCTGGGTAGAGTGCTATGGCATCACGCTCACAGCAACCTCCAACTCCTGGGCTCAAGCGAGTCTCCTGCCTCAGCCTCCCAAGTAGCTGGGATTACAGGCGCCCACCACAACGCCTGGCCATTTTTTGGTTGCAGCTGTCATTATTGTTTGGCGGGCCCAGGCTGGGGATTCGAACCCGCCACCTTAGGTGTATGTGGCTGGCACCTTAGCCGCTTGAGCCACAGGCGCCAAGCCTAAAACAGTTTCTAACAGACTATTTATAGATTAAAAATAAGGAAACATTACTTAAAAATATTCCACCTTTTCTACCAGACTGTACTAAGTATTTTACTTATGCATTATGTATTTTAACCATAATTTGGGCCATATGAAATAAGTGCATATATGCTTAAGCATTTTTCTATATAACAAGCTCTCTGACAAAATAAATACATTTCCAGCCCTTTGGGATGGATTTCATCATTTAAAAAAAATTTTCATAATTTTATCTATGAAAAGATATTCCTGACAAAACCAGTAAGACGTTTTATCACCTTCACGTAGAAGTGAGACTTGTGTATGTTTACGCTGTTTCACAGCTGGTTTGGTGCTGTCTTTCTTTTGGATTGAGCACATAAGCTAAGAGCTGATGATCATAACTATAGTTAACGTGTCCTGGAGAAGTCTTGGACACCCATTTTAAAAAAGGAATGATAGGGCAGTGCCTATGGCTCAAAAGAGTAGGGCACTGGCCCCATATGCTGGAGGTGGTGGGTTGGGTTCTAACCCAGCCCAGGCCACAAACTGCAAAAAAAACCAAACAAACAACAACAACAAAAAAAACCCCCGGGCGTTGTGGCAGGTGTCTGTAGTCCCAGCTACTTGGGAGGCAGAGGCAGGAGAATCACTTGAGTCCAGGAATTGGAGGTTGCTGTAAGCTGTGATGCACTCTACCTAGGGCCACAGCTTGAGGCTCTGGCTCAGAAAAAAATAAATAAATAAAAAAAATAAAAAAAGGAATGATGAAATTTTAGTTGCATTCCTCAATAGCAGTTGAATACCCATTCCTTAAAAGATGCATTCCTTTTATGCTTTTTGGTTTCTAGTAAGTAGTTTTGCTTGCTAAAAATATCAGGAAAACTTGATTCATGCCCAGCTCTGCTATAATATAAGCAGCTCTAAAACTCTAGGCCCAGGACAACAAAATTTGAATAACTCAAAACCAACTAGTCATTAAATCTTTTTGGATATATTAAGGGGAGATGAAAGGTTTTATCAGCTTTGACTAATGTCTTACCTTAGTGATTCTGCTTAACACAAATAGTTTAAAACACTGATGAAGCTATAAATAAGATTAACAAGTGATTAACTTTCTTTATATACTTCAAATTTTTTTTTTTTTTTTGAGACAGAGCCTCAAGCTGTCCCCCTGGGTAGAGTGCCGTGGCATTACAGCTCACAGCAACCTCCAACTCCTGGGCTCTCGTGAGTCTCCTGCCTCCGCCTCCCAAGTAGCTGGGACCACAAGTGCCCGCCACAACGCCTGGCTATTTTTTGGTTGCAGCCGTCATTGTTGTTTGGCGGCCAGGGCTGGGGATTTGAACCCGCCACCTTAGGTGTATGTGGCTGGCGCCTTAGCCGGTTGAGCTATAGGTGCCGAGCCTATACTTCAAATTTTTAAAAAACTATATGACAAATATTTCTTATGGAAGATCACAAACATTACAAAATCAAAGTGCTTAAAACATATCTGTAACTTAGTCGGTAGTCAAATCTCTGTGGAGTTATTACATAAATTTAAAATAGTTTAATTTTTCTCCAATCACACTTTTTCAGCTATGCTCTGCCAAATTTCTTTGACACATTCCTTAAGGAATCTTGGGCAGAGCTCACTGATTTCTGGTCACTTTTAGTTATTGAAAGTCAGACCAATTATAAATTTCAATCACATATTAAATATAACTCTTGCCCTTTCCCTTAGCATGGCATTGCACAAGTTTACAGTGGCAGGGATGATGTCTGTATCCAGAACCTTCTTCTCATCATTTTTTAAGCTCTAGCTCCTCTGGTACTGGGAGCTACCGTGTTTCCCCCCAAATAAGACAATGTCTTATATTTATTTTTTCTCAAGAAGACACACTAGGACTTATTTTCAGCTCTCTGCACCGAAATGCATGGCATGGCTATGCAGATACGGTGCATAGCCACGCCTATCACTAGGTCTTATTATTGGGGTAGGGCTTATATTTAACAAATGCATGGAAATCCTGCTAGGGCTTATTTTTTGGGTAGGTCTTATTTTCGGGGAAACACGGTAGCTGGAAAGGAGACAGGATTTTATGAAAATGTCAATGGTTTTCCTGATCTTGTTCTTGTTTGGCTGATTACTGGTAGTTTGTACACAGAAGGTATGTAGAGGGGTGCATATGCATGTGCATGCATGTGTGCATGTGGTGGTCCATAATATTCTGGTGCCTACTCCTCTTATAGAAGGGCAGCCCGACATCTTTTTTTCTGGGTGAGATATTGTCTATTTTGGCCTGCAAGCCACACGGACAGCATTATGGCCTCTGACCTCCTCTTAGAAGACAGAAATCATGGAGATTCTCCATACTTTCCAGGGATGACTGGTACCCAAGGAAGGTAAGGGGTTCCCTAGTCTTTTTTCCCAGCACACTACACCATGGTTCTTAGTTACCCTGCCAGCAAATCTTTAAGAGAGAAGCAGGTATCAGTGTCTATGTTAATATATCTTCCAGACTCCACGAACTTGCTTACTGAGCTCTGCTTTAGTGGGAGAACAGTGATTCAACTAGCTTCATAAACAGCTTGCTGGGGTACCAGATGATGATACCCTTTGCCTGCAGGCACACCACTCTCTGTGAATGACTCTCTGGAAGTCATTTTTGTGTTCTTTCCCTTCCACTAGATTCTGAATTCTATCAGGATAGGGACTTTTTCACGTAAATACTGCATCCCCAGTGCCTAAAACACTGATTGGAACATAGTATGGGCTTAATAAATATTTACTACATAAAGTAAAAATAGTGAGGCTCTTAGTAATCCTGGGGGTGGGGTGGGGGGAGTGGTGGCTGGCTTCAATGGTTTGGTGGCTCTTATGAGGTACTTACCACCTGCTGTTTTAAGCTGTGGACTCTAGTGCCAATTCTGTAGCAACAGAAAGTCATTTCCAACATTGTAGTGTATTATCTATTAGTGCTTAAAAAATCTGTGCGTGGCATTAAATAGGTGAATTTGAAGTAAAGCAAAATGACTACCTGGGAAAAACAGTATTTTTCAGCATATATCACTTATTGCATTAGAGGCTACTCCACCCTCCCTTACATGTTTATTCTTTATGTCTGATAATACCTTGGATTTGACAATAAAGAACTCATGCTTTTCTTAGAAAAATGGCTTCTGTCAAAAAATTCTTCAAAATGACACAGATGAATAGCTTATAAACATATGAAAAAATGCTCATCATTCCTAATCATCAGAGAAATGCAAATCAAAACCACTCTGAGATATCACCTAACCCGCGTGAGAATGGCCTACATCACAAAGTCTCCAAGCTGCAGATGCTGGCGCGGATGTGGAGGGAAGGAACACTTTTACACTGCTGCTGGGACTGCAAACTAATACAACCTTTTTGGAAGGACGTATGGAGAATCTTCAAAGAACTCAAACTAGACCTCCCATTTGATTCTGCAATCCCATTACTGGGCATCTACTCGGAATAAAAAAACCCCCAAAACCAAAAAACACCTTTTATCATAAGGACATTTGCACTAGACTATTTACCGCAGCTCAATTTACAGTTGCCAAACTGTGGAAGCAACCTAAATGCCCACCAATCCAGGAATGGATTAACAAGCTGTGGTCTATGTATACCATGAAATACTATTTAGCCATTAAAAGAGATGGAGACTTTACATCTTTTGTATTAACCTGGATTGAGGTGGAATACATTTTTCTTAGTAAAGCACCACAAAGAATGGAGAAGGAAGAATCAATGTACTCCATTCTAATAGGAAGGCAGTAGATGTCCTAATACCTGGTGGGGGGGGATAGGGGAATGAGGGAGTGGGTAGAGGGGGAGAAGCAAGGGGTTGGCGGGGTCACAGTATATGGCACAACCTCTTGAGGGTAGGACATAATTAAAAGAGGGAATTTACCTAAGAAATGCAATCAGTATAATCTAATTCTTTGTACCCTCAATAAATCCCAAACAATAATAATAAAAAGAAAGAGCTAGAGCAGGTTAACTGTGGCAACACTGTCCCTCCCACACAATTAAAAAAATTCTTCAAAATGATAATAAATACAATTACTCCTTGGGAAAGCATGCATAGAATGAAGGATACTAGGAGAACATCATTCTTATTACTATCACTGAGTGTGACTATATTAATACAATTGTTACTTCAGTGACATCACAATACTTTTCTGACAATCTAATACTATCTTCATATCATAAGGATGTAAATATTCACTTTTTAAAAATCTACAAAATAGTTTTAAAATAAAACAGGATTGAGCTAAAACCCACGAATCATCAAAATAGTTTTAAAATAAAACAGGATTGAGCTAAAACCCACAAATTCAGATTGTAATAATTTCTTTATTTTTATTATTTATTTATTTATGTTTGAGACAGAGTCTCAAGCTGTTGCCCTGGGTAGAGTGCTATGGCATCACAGCTCACAGCAACCTCAATCTCTTAGGCTTAAGTGATTCTCTTGCCTCAGCCTCCCAATTAGCTGGGACTACAGATGCCCAGCACAATGCCTGGCTATTTTTTTTGGTGTGGTTGTCACTATTGGTCAGCTGGCCTGGGCCAGGTTTGAACCCACCAGCCTCAGTGTATGTGGCTGGCGCCATAACCACTGTGCTATGGGTGCCACGCTTGTAATAGTTTCTTTCATAGTGAAGCAACAAGAAATAGAAATAAATAAGATTCTTGATACTTTAGTTTTGAAGCATCTAACTATGAGTTCTTTTAAAATTCTACAGGATAAGAATCATGGTCTGATAACTATTGATAAAATAATATGAACTCAAAATGTGGCAAAACATGTTTTGAAAAAACTTAAAAAGAAATAATAAATCTGATCAAAGTTCTTCATTCATACTTGCCACATAAGCCTTAGAAAATAAAATTTACCAAAAAGAAAATATTTAAGCATTCTCAATTTTAGAAAGGCATAGTTTGTGGCTGAAACAGAATTTTTAGTTTCCCAGCTATTAACAGACAAATGTACAAATTCAGTTAAAACCCATGAAGAAGGCGACGCCCATGGCTCAGTGGGTAGGGTGCCAGCCACATACACCGAGGCTGGCGGGTGCGAAACCAGCCTGGGCCAGCTAAAGCAACAATGACAATTGCAACTAGAAAAAAAAAAAGCCAGGCATTGTGGCAATATTTTTCAAATCATATTTTATAACACTTTACAGCACTCCCAGCTACCTGGGAGGCTGAGGCAAGAGACTCACTTAAGCTCAAGAGTTTGAGGTTACTGTGAGCTGTGATGCCACTCTACCCAGGGTGACAGGTTAAGACTGTCTCCAAAAAAAGAAAAAACCCATGAACAGATTCAGATATTTAAAAGGACAGAAGGAAAGAAAAGGATACGAGGGCTCTTAGGAAAATGTTCACAAAATAAAATTCATGCCTACAAAATTATCAGATTACTTAAAAATGATCAGTCTTACTTAACTTAAAAGCAAAACTGCCTACTGAATGATACTAAAGCTGAGAGGTTTTGCCCTTGTACTTTCATTAATATTTGTTATAAAATGTATTCATAAATGGTAAGGAAAAGAAGATAGAAAATGAAACTAAGTAAATATAAATCTAGTTATTTATTAACTTATATGTGTCTTATGAGGAAAAAATAAACTTTCAAATGTAAATGTTTTATTTAAACTTTATGGATTGGGGAAAGGACAAGGGTTATTTGCGGGTTATGTCATCATCTCAGACTGGACAACTAATATGCACAAAACACTGAAAACAAAGATGAGAAAGTAATATGACAATGTCATCTGCAAACAAAGTAGATTAAACATTTATTACAAACTTAAATTTTCACACTATGATGACTATAGTAAATGAATGGACTAAAAAGGCCTTTTTTTTCCTCAGTCTAAGAATGGCAACAAATTAGATTTTTAAAAGTTGATTTTTGGTATCAAAAGTTGATTTTTGGTATTTTTGCAATAGAGAACACCACATCACAATTTTGTCTTTAATTACTTTGTAATATGAGTGTATTCTCAAATGCTCCCAGAGGTTTTCAGAGCTGGGGCTGCACCAAGCTGCTACCTTTCTCAGGCAGCAATGCTTTGGTTTGATCTTCCTGGAGCCAGATACCTGCTTTCTGAGTAGCCTCACTGCTGACATGGACATGGGAGTAGAACTGAGCTTGGGGGACTTCACAGAGGATGGCTGATCTCACTTTACATCTACTGGGAAGGTGGGAGACTGCGGTCATGAGTAGAAATGTGGTGATCAGAATTTGAGCTCTGGTTTGAATAATACACATTAAAATGGAGTAGTTTTACTAGTAAATTTTTATATTTTATTTTACAATATTAAATTTCAGCTCAGTCTTAAAAAGTCTGTTTTAATAAGGATAAAAGGAAAACGCATCTTTAATTACTGTGCTCTCGAGCAATTTTCCATAAGACCTTATCAGCAAGTTGACTGACATATATACTGTTATTCAAAGAATGGCTTATCCACTTGATAATTATTCTAAAATTATTTTGTATTCACATATAATATCATGTAACTCTTAATCCCAAATAAAAAACCTAACGTAATGATGAGCACTCAGTATCTGGTATCACGAGAAACCAGAATTCTTCCCAGCATTCTTAAACAAGAATATTGTGAGTGACGTTTCTTTTGCCTTATTAGATTCAGAGCAGAGGTATAATATCAGAAAAAATAAGCTAATTTTGAAAAATACTGCACACAAGGGAGTTATCTTCAAAGTGACTCCAACACTGCAAGCTGATCCATACTCACTGCCCATTTCTAGCTACTCGTGATTTACCTCAGTTCTTCTAGCAGATCCATTTTTCCAGTTAGGAATGTCCATTAAATGAATGTCTTCCTGCTACTGTTGTTTTAACCGAAGTGCATGATCTTGTAACTCTGTCAGGCCCACCCTTGCCCTGGCGTCACCAACCCACACAGCTCTTCTAATCACCTACTATGAGAAACAGGCATGGCGCTCTTGCTGCTTTCTTCTCACAGGTGTGTTCACTGCCTCATCCCACTCATAGCCTTTAAAGTAGGCCACCCTCACTCTCATAGTCTGCTTATATCATAGTTAGAACAGCCAGCTGCACTGGACCATGCTGCCAAAAGATGGGAGAGAGGACTCTTAAACATTGGGGCAGCTGCAGATCCTGTTAGCAATCTTCTAATTTTTCAGTCACCAGAAATTGTCTCCTATTGGTCTTTAATGAGTGTCATCCTAATAAATAATACCAATTAATATTAAAGAGGGTATATTTCCTACTGGGCAAGTTTTGCTGGGTTGATAGCAGTGAAAGTTTCCCCATCCCTTACCAAACCTCTGATCTGAGTATAAAAAACATACAAAATACTGTTTATTTACTTTAAGAGGTAGTGGGTTTCTAACCTTGCAGAGTGATCAACTATTGGATAACTGGTAAACTATTTTGTAAGATCTTTTAAATTCCATTAAGAAATTAACGTATATAGAATACCTGAGGGATAGTAGCAAAGGTGGAATCAGTAGAAGAGAATAAAACTAAATCATCCAAAATCAACTAAATTGTAACCAAAGCACCTTCTGAATAGGTAGGCAGCTTCTGTAAAGGAGAAGGAGGATAAAGTTAAACAGCTTGACTGGCTCACGAAGTCTAAAGGTTTGTAAAGGATGGCAGGCTTCCAGCTCAATCACTGGTTCCTTAAGTCAGGAAGATGGGCCACTAGCAAATGAATGATGCTATCTGGAACTGAGCAAACTTGAGGCTAGTGAGCTCCATGGATATGAAGAGTGGCATCTACTGAACCCCTATCACACGGGCAAGATTTCAGCCTCCCAGGGTGGGCAAGGTCGCTAGTTATAGAGCACCCTCTAGTGGCAAGATTTGGCACCACAGACTGTCTGCCTTTGAAGAGACCTGCTTTTCATTTTTTAAAAGATGCTCCCCAACTTACCATGAGGTTACATTCCAATAAACTCATCCAATGTTCAAAATGTCATTAAGTTAAAAAAACTGCATGTAATTTACCAAATACCATAGCTTAGCCTTGCTGTCCTTAAACATACTTAGAACACTTATATTAACCTTTGGCTGGGCAAAAGCATATAACACAAAGCCTATTTTATAATAATGTGTTGAGTCTCAAGTAACCTGTGAAATACTATACTGAAAATGAAAAACAGAATGGTTGTATGAGTACTCAAAGTATATTTTCTATTGAATGTGTATCACTTTATGTCATTAAAAAGTAAGTTGAGCCATCATAAGTCTGGGACTGTTTCAAAACCTTTCCTACCCAAGGAATATGCTCGGCTATGGGTAAGTGGGAAACTACTTACAAGGTGTAAGTTTGGCACCCCAAATCGTAAACTGTTATAATGAGTCAAAGGAAGAAAATGTTCCTCTGAATACATTTAAAATCCCATGGGTGCAGCTATTTAAATAAAAAGACCTTGTCATTACTTAGCTATTTAAAATTTAATTCTTTGCAGGCACTTGCTTTATAGGAAATATGTGTAGATTCATATTGGTGTAAATACCATGTATGCAACAGCTGCCATGCATTGAGTGCTTACCACGGGCAG
This sequence comes from Galago senegalensis, assembly GCA_963575145.1. Lineage (NCBI taxonomy): Eukaryota > Metazoa > Chordata > Mammalia > Primates > Galagidae > Galago > Galago senegalensis. The sequence continues at coordinate 10,432 of CAUYTI010110068.1, read as the reverse complement.
ACACTATGCTATTGTTTAATAGGCAATAATCCTAAAAAGCATAATGATTAATATAGCCTTTTTTGATGGTTTAAATTTTCAGATTCACCAAGAGTTTAACCTTTAAGACATTTATGTAGTCAGGATTTGAATCCAAGACAACCTAATTTCACAGCTGGCACTTTCAAACAGGGTACAATACCATTGAAGATAGATAATTTATTAGCCATAATAATTTCCCCCCCTAAATAGAAGAACTGCTTAAATATTTTAAATTAGATTCAGATTAGTATAGACTTACAGGTCAATGGTTTAATAGTTTATTAAAACTAAACTAAAGCCCTATGCCAGCTGAGTATTCATTTCCTAGAATATTCCTCACCTTAGAGTAAGAAGGAGTTTATAACTGGCCACAAGAGCTTGAGATCTAATATTTTTCAAATCCTATTTTATAGCACTTTATAATTTACACAGCATGTTTACATATATTATGATAGAAATCATAATACTTCTGTGAAATGGGTCAGATAATTCTGTAAACAGTCATCATTTTTACTTTACAGTTAAAATTAATGATGCTAAGAATAAGTAATGCAATTCCCTCAAAATCTAAGATGTCCCAAATGATTGAATGTACATTGAATTAGCCTAGGTCTACAGCAGGAGTTCTCAACCTGTGGCTTGTGACCCATAGGACTATATTAAAGGCTCGCAGCATTAGGAAGGTTGAGAACCACTAGTCTATAGTCTTTGCCCTCTGCTACACAAAATAAAAATGAAATTTTCCACAAGAAACCAAAAGAAAATTTTACTCATCCTAGAAAATTTGGTTACACTTTATTTCTGATTTATCTACAATAAATAATTCAACAGAAATTACTACTGCTGAACTAGCAAAAACCCACATAAGGAGGAAATAAAAATCATTACATAAAAAGCCATAAAATAAGAAGAACAAATATGGATCATAAAATTAACATTGAGTTAGAAGCAAAATGGTCCAAAAATTATGAGATTAGGATCAATGATTGCACAAAGCACTTAGCATTTTTATAATTCTTTAATTTTGTAAAGTGCCTTCAAAAATTTGTACTCTTTTATAATCCCTAAGAGATCACTGGGAGACATAATAGCCCTTACATGGCAGATCAAGAACATTTCAAGAGTATTATGAAAGTAAGCTATTACTTTTGTTTAAAAGAAAACATCTTGTGATTCTAACCATAACAAAGTCCTAAATTCTTTCTGAATATAAAGCATTGCCGTTTACAAACATTACCGCTGCACCCATCCTCCACACCCCCAGTTTTTTTTTTTTTTTTTTTTTTTTGAGACAGAGCTTCAAGCTATTCCCCTGGGTAGAGTGCTATGGCATCACAGCTCACAGCAAACTCCAACTCCTGGGCTCAAATGAGTCTCCTGCCTCTGCCTCCCAAGTAGGTGGGATCACAGGCGCCCACCACAACGCCTGGCTATTTTTGGGTTGCAGCCATCATTGTTGTTTGGCGGGCCCTGGCTGGATTTGAACCTGCCACCTTAGGTGTATGTGGCTGGCACCTTAGCCACTTGAGCCACAAGTGCCAAGCCACACACCCCAGTTTTAATGGAGGCCTCAATGCCTGCCTGATTATGGGCCAGATCACCCCAGAATGGTCTTCTCAGAACCCTAACTGCAGTTACCTTCTTTCTCTTGTACGTCTTCAAACTCTCTTCTTTTTAGCATCAGCAGAAAATACTTTCTAATATCTCCCATCTTAAACAAACCAAGAAGAGTAACCCTGCCTTGATTCCCACCTACCCCTATCATAAGTCCATCTCTTCTTTTGAATGTCAGAATTTATCAAAAGTATGGAGAAAACAGGCTCCATACCTTGTTAAATTGGTAATCAAACTTCAACTCCCTCTGCATTGGCTTCTACCCCTCACTCTTCAAACTGCTCTTGTTAGATTATCAAAGTCAAATGAATTCTTTTTAGTCTCTGTATTATTTGACTCCTTACCCTGAACTTACCCTTTCTTGAAACTTTTTCCTCTTGGCTGCTAGAACACCATGCTTTCTTTCCCCCTAACTTATGGCCACTTCCCAGTTTACTTATTGGCTTCTTGTTTTCAACTAATTGTCAGAACTACTGAGGGCTCTCTGATCTTTTAATGAATACTCTATTTCCTAGGCAGTCTCACACATGCTCTTGACTTTAAATACCATATCTCTAATAGCAACTGTCATTTTTTTTTATCTGTAATGTACTGGGTGTCCTCAAAAGTTGCCATACATAAAAAATTATAACAGTGGGTATCCTGGAATACGTTCACTGTGAGTGGAAGAGAAGACTTCGTGTGTGTATAGAAAGAGGTGGCCAACACATAGAGAATATTCTGTTAAGTATTTTGTAAAATTCTGTAATGAATATTTTGTAAATAAAGGTATATTTACTGACAATTTCCCATTTTCCTAGGTATGGTGACTTTCAGGACACCCTGTAGATCTGTCTTTTGTGTCCTAGAATTTAGTAGTTTATAACTGTATAACTATATAACGTGAGATGTCTCACAGACATTGCAATACTCGACATGCCCACATTTGATAAAGACTTTGTAACCCGTATGTTTTTGAACCCTTTCTATTTTGCTAAATGGCTCTTCCTCCATTCATCTAGTTCAGTGGTTCTCAGCCTTCATAATGCCACAACCCTTTAATACAGTTCCTGTGGGTCACAACCCACAGGTTGAGAACCACTGATCTAGTCGCTAATGCTAAGAACCCATCATATTCAAACGTTATCATGCCCTGTTCATACTACCTTCCAATATATCTGAAATCTCTGTGCTTCTCTTATCTCTACTGTCAGCTCCTCAGTCAAAGCCCTCTTCATTGTGAGAAGGCTGTTTCACTAGCCTCCTAACCAGTTTCCTTCTTCTATTCTTGCTTCCCTTTAATTCATTCTCCATATAGCAGCCAGAATCATTGTTTTAAAATGTGTATTGGGTCATGTCATGTCCCTATGACCTTTAAATGGCTCTTGGTTGCGTGTGAAATCCTGATGTGGCCTGGCATGAATCTAGTCCTGCCTAGGTCTACAGCTATTCCTGCCATCATGCCTATGTTTTCATCATTACTGATTGTTTTTCAGTTTCTCATACTCATATAGATCTTTCCACACTTAGCTACAAATAAAATGGTCTAAAAAATAAGAGGATAAGATTAGTGATCACATGCCTTTCCTTTGCTTAGAATGTTGCTCTATGCTCCCCACATTGGCCCCGCATCTTTGTTGACACGGTCCCATCTACTGAAGGCATCCTTTCCCTCATCTCTGCCCGATGAGGACCAAGTTTAAATATCATCTCCTCCACAAAGTATTCCTAGTCACGTTTTCTCGATAAACAGAGTGAGTTACTTTTGTCTCTATATACCTAAAGATTACATTGCATATGCCCCGTGTTATAACATTAACCAATGCATTATATGTATTTTTTAAAATCTTTGTCACATTAGAACTGTATAACGTGAGATGCCTGAGTATAGAGCTGGGTCTTATTCTTTAAATCCTCTAATTTAGCAGATACCTAACAAATATTTATTAACTAAAACCAGAAATAAGCATAAGCTATTCTAGCCTTCTAAACTCTAAGAATGCTTATTTTGATCTGTAGTTAATATTGATTTTTTGCTTAATCTTGAGGTGGAATTTTATCTTGGCTAGAAGTTGAAAAACTTGAATTCTTAAGAATCAGCAGTTGTTTTTTTTTTTTAAAGAGCTGGCTATCAAGAGAAAAATAGCAGGTGTATCACTATTCTAGTAAAAGTAGATATTAACAAGGGGTAGTAACTCATATCATCCAATCTATAATTCATCAATAATCCCTTACCATCTTACATTGCAAAAACCACCATAGAAGATTCTATTTATCAGCTTATCAGTGTTTATCATCACTACAGCATAGGGATATTTAGAAAAACAATCTAATATTAATTATTAAAGATGTTACTGTGATGAAGCTTTCTAAAATCAGAGTTTCACATGAATACCCATATCTACTAAATTCAAACGCCTTCATCAATTTACTGGTTAGCACAAATCCCAAACCTTATTAGAACTATAGTTCATATGGTTGACATCCTAACCCTAGAGCCAGAAGCCAGATCCCAAACCTCCTTGACATCCTAACCCTAGAGCCAGTTAGCACAAATCCCAAACCTTATTAGAACTATAGTTCATATGGTTGACATCCTAACCCTAGAGCCAGCAGCCAGATCCTGTGTCTGAAAGCCGGTGTTTAAGTGTGTGTCTGACCTTGGTCAGAACAGAGGTGATAGGGGAGAATGCAGAACACCTATTTTTATGGAAAATAATGGGTAGAAGAGATAGTGACAGCAGAGATGGCCTGTTTTTATTATAAAAGTCTCTCATTTTTTAGCACAAGGAAATCAACTTTAGAACTGACTACAATAGATCTTTTACTAGTTTGTTTTGAAGGCTAATAGTGTTTAGAAAATAAAAAATCTTATTATGGAAATTAACCCACAATAAGACTGAATAAAAAATTTATTGAAGATCAGATTCCATTGCGATATTATAATTAGGACTGAGCTGAAAACACCATACCTTTGAAATAGTTAAAAATAAAAATAGATCTCTTAAGGAGGTCTTTTAAAGCACCATCTCACATTTACATTATGATAAATTCAGCAACCAGTTTAAAGAAGACAAAACATTGTCACGGTGCCTCCATGGACTAAAACTCTGAGCATCTTATAAGTAGTGTATTTAACAACAGCAATCTTTCATTTTTGCCACATTCAAAACAAATAATGCTAGTTCTGCCCCTAGGATTTCTTGCTTTTTCTGCCTATGACCTTAGCTCACCCCCAAGTGGCACATAAATGGCTCTGACTTAACTGTTATTCATGACAGCTTGTAAACAGAGTAGCATGATGTTCTAGTTCACTTTAAAGTGAACTCTTTAGGACTATAAGGACTATCTAGGGCTTAGATTCACTGCAAGACAAAGGCAGAGGGAAAAAAGACTGGGCAAAGGAAACATCAAAATTTATCTTTTAACATCACATGTACTTAAGTGTAAACTAAAAGTTTTTATTTAAACTCTTAGGGGATAAAAGTTTGATGTTACACATGTATTAAACATAATAATATCCTCTGTTTTATGCAGATTAATTTGTTAAAACTGGAGGCATGGAGGGAAAGTGAGAATCATATAGTGTTTCTTACAGACGAAAACTTGGAAACACCTTAGTCCAGTGCAGAGAGCTCTATTTGCCCTACCAACTCTAATATTGGGAAGACTTGGGTTTCTACAGATTAAGTGATGAAAAGTCCAAGGTAAATTATCAGAACTAATCAGAAGTACAAAGGACACTGACGTGAGATCATTTTAATATTCTACCAGCAATTTTAAAAGGGAATGTTGTATTTCTCTCTCTCTCCTCTCTTTTTAAAGTTGAGAACAGACAACCATGTGATCAGAAAACAAAACCACAAATACATGAACAGAATTTAGTGTTGCAGTAAAACAAAACTTATTGTGGCATTTTTAACAATATGAATAATAGATACAGAGTGAATAATAATTTTTCATAATTAGTTTCATCTTAAAAATAACATAGCCAAAATTATTTTTATACAGTCAATGAAAAATGTTTCTAAATGTTTTAATATCCATAATTAATCCATAAATTAAGTAAATCATTTAATGATTTCTACTATCACCTTGCATGGTTTAATAGTTGTATACCAAAGGAGTTTATTGCTCTGGCATATTGACTGTTTTGACTTAAAGACTCTTGGAAAACAGCAAGTGCAAGAACATTTTGAACTCCCTTATTGTTAAAAGGAGGAGATGAATTTCCATGGTGAAGTATGTCCTCCTATAGGAGGAGGAAAGTATCATTCTTAATCATCAAGGACAGGAAGTTAAGGCTGAGAGGAAATTCGTACAACAAACCTCTTAAATTAACCTTTATCTTCCTAGTGACTTCTCTACTTAATTTACCCTACCCAAGCCCTTTGCCTTGTCACAAATTACTACTCTTTTTTTTTTAGAGACAGAGTCTCACTTTGTTGCCCTCAGTAGAGTGCCGTGGCATCATATTCACAGCAACCTTCAGCCCTTGGGTTAGGTGATTCTCTTGTCTCAGCCTCCCGAGCAGCTGGGACTATAGGCGCCCGCCACAACGCCTGGCTACTTTTTTGTTGCAGTTTGGCTGGGGCCAGGTTAGAATCCTTCACCTTCAGCATATGGTAGGATGACCAGATTTTAACATTTGTAAGGCGGGACAACATGGCTGGGGGGCGGGGCCTGACAACAATTCAAACTTTGATAAGCAGTTCTCGATAATCACTTCTCAACAATTATTTGTTATTATTACAGTTTAACATTATAAAATTAACGAAAATAATATAAAACTCATATTCTGGCGAAATAGCTGCATGGCAGCCGCAAACTGTATATTCTCTTCCTGTTCTCCCGCCCGTTCGTGCATTCTTTCCAAAAATTGGGACTTTTTAAAAACACCGTGGGACCCGGGACAAATTGTTAAAAAGCGGGACTGCCCCGCCAAAAGCAGGACATCTGGTCATCCTAGTATGTGGGGACAGGTTTAAACCTGCCACCCTCAGTATATAGGGCCAGCGCCCTACTCACTGAGCCATAGGCACCGCCCTCAATTTCCTACTCTTTGTCCATTTCAGTGTTCAATTCAAACTGCATCTATGTGTCTTTATTTCCTTATGAAGCTCTGTGCCATGTAAAATTGTATTAAGTAAATAGGTATGCTTTTTCTCTCTTTGAGTTATCTAATTCTCAGGCCCAGCTAAAAAATCCAAAGCACTGGTAAACATAAAATTTTGCCTCCCTTATGACAAATATGTACCCTTTCAAAAATACATGTTTTACCTCTCACTCCCTAGCAGCCACTGTGCACACTCTATGCCTGTGACTAGTGACTGCAGCTTCCTGATTTCCTCCTGTCCATGAATCTCACTCATGGATCTTTACCCAAAAGTCCACTAGCAGTTCATCCAGCCACTTCCCAGTTTAGCTCTCCACCGGGAAAAGTCATCCCTGTAACTCTGAAATGCTGCACAGACTTGGGAAGCTGTAATTTTGCGGTATAAAGTTGCAATGGCTGACCTAAAACAAGCATCACACCAGGTAGAGTGGCCCTAATGATGGGAAGGAATAGGGAGGGAAAGGACACAGAGAAAAGGCTCTGGGAGTGTTTCAAGGGACCTCAAGCTTGAAACCAATGACATTTTGGGTGGGTGATTCTTTTTTGTGGGAGGCTGTCAGTGCTTTGTAGGATGTTTATCAGCATCCTCAGCTTTGACTCATTAGAGGTCAGTAGCAGTCCCCGAGTTGGGACAAGCAAAAAATGTCCCCAGACATTACCAAATGGTCTCTGGAGGCCAAAATCACACCTGGTTGAGAACCAGTGGTCTATTCTGTAGAGTCTTGGGCACAGAGAACTGTAGGAAGAAAATTAAACAAGAGAAGAGCCTGAATTTGTACCCTTGGGTAACACGTGAAAGCAGCCAGTGGCTTTTGGCCACATATTCTTCTCTCTTTGAACATTAATCAATATAATGTAAATTTTAGAGTGAACATAAGGACAGAAGAGGTCAGAGGAAGTGAGAGAAATCTTTAAGGAAGAATTCCAAACTCAAATCATCTGCCTCTCCTTGATCCCTGTGAACACACTGAAGAGTACTCCAACTCTTAAGCCTCTTGCTTAAAGAGACTGACAAGAAGCAGACTGAGATGGAGGCTCTGGGGTGAGGTGGGAGAAGGGAAGAAAACTTGGGAGGAAGAGTAGGGCTCACCCTAACAGAACTAAGCTTGAGACCAGATCAAGTTTTCCTTCTGAACGGAGTGAACAACTGAAAAACATGAGAAGAGTGTAGTGAGGCTTCTTAACACTTTTCCAAGCCGAATGGAGTTTTCTCTGAGGAAGCTGGCAGAACCTAGAAAGACCCTTACCACACTACAAGGTCTCAGAGGACTTAGATGACTAAAACCAACCTTGGGAAAGAAAAAGGACATTTTCTTACCTAATAAACACATGTATATGTAAAAAAAAAAAAAAAGGATAATATATAGTATACTCTAATTTTAATGTATGTGAAATGTTTATGTACATAGTATGATTTATATATAAAAAATTATAAAATAATAAAATAAAAACAGAACAAAAAAAAAAAAAGGAAAAGAAAAAGGACATTTTCTTTTCTGGCTAGCCATGACTTGAAGAAAACCATATGAGTTCTTTCAGTTTTTGAGCCTCTCAAACAAAAAGGAGGTACAACTCATTTCAGAACACTTGTAAGTGACCACAGATGTTAAAGGGTCTAGCACAAAGGTGGCAATCCTGACTTCCTGCCCTCCATCTCCCTTTTTAAAAATACTCTCACCTTTTCAGTCAGATACACACATATCCGCATCTGTACCACAAGAGCTTTCCTTCTGCCCTTACATACTGTATGTACCAGCTTTTCTGTCATTTTGTTCTGAGACCATCCTCTATGTTCTTGCTGAGATGGTGGTAAATAGTACTTGTTGCTAAATGCATCTCAACTCTTTCACCTTTGGTGACAAAAGAGTGCATGTCAGGGGTAGCAATGGGCAAGATGCAGAAAAAGGATATGGCTAGAGGATGACAAACTTCATCTTCATCACCTTTGCTGGCTCTGACTGACTCCACCCGGGTGAAGACATGAGGGATAGCTCAGGCCTATAGTTTAGTAGGAAACTTGAGTGACAGCCAAGAAGAAGCATCTAAGGAGTTCAGCTTTTGCTATGCCAAAGAAAGTTCCTAATGTACTAACTCTTTTGCAGATAATAATCTTGAACTGTGGACAAAATATAATACTACTAAAGACTCTGGAGAATAAACAAAAACACTTTGGTGAGGTGCAGTGGCTCATGTCTCTAATCCTATCACTTAGGGAGCCTGAAGCAAGAGAACTGCTTGAGGCTAGGAGTTTGAGACTAGCCTAAGCAAGAACAAGACCCTGTCTCTATAAAAAATAGAAAAAATTAGCCAGTGTGGTGGTGCGCGCTATAGTCCCAACCACTAGGCAGACTGAGGCAGAAGGATCTCCTGAACCCAGGAGATGGAGGTTGCAGTAAGCTATGGTGATGCCACTGCACTTTAGCCTAGGCAACAGAGTGAGACCCTATCTCAAAAAACAAAAATGAATAAAAAAAACCAAAACCACATTCCTCCCCCCACAACAAAAACAATGTCTGAGATGTAATTCAAAATTACTTGACATATAAAACCAAAACCACATTCCTCCCCCCACAACAAAAACAATGTCTGAGATGTAATTCAAAATTACTTGACATATAAAGAATCAGGAAAATGTGATCTACTCCCAAAAGAAAAGACAACAGAAATCAACCTTGATAAGACCTAGATAAAGGAAGCAACAAGTTTAAAAGCAGCTATAATTACACTTGCTAAGAGAAGATACTCATAAATGAATGAAAAAAAGGGAAATCTTGTCAGAAAAACACGAAATACAACAACAAAACTCAGAAATTTTAGAACTCAAGAATTCAGTATCTGAATTACCAGCTAGGTCTAACAGCAGAACGATGACAAAAACTGGGGAAAAATCAACTGAAATTATCCAATCTGAAGGAAAGAAAAGGTAGGGGACAAAACAGTTTCAGAATCTTGTGAACAATAGCAAAAGATCTAACACAGACCTTCTTCGGAGTTCTGGAAGAATAGAGGATGGGTAGAGAATGAGAGAATGTGATAGGAAAAAATACTTGTATAAATAATAACTGAAAACATTCATTTAAGACATACTTTACAGATTCATGAAGCTTATCAATTGTAAAGAGGACTTAAAAACAAGATCAATCACAAAAACCCATGCTTAGTTTTAATAACAACCAAAAATAAAGAAAAAAGTCTTGAAGGGTGACAGAGAAAAAGGACATATATACAAGAGAACAATAATTTCAACTATCAGACTTCTCTTTAGGAGACATGAAGTCCAGAAGACAAGTGGAACAATATTTTTAATATTCTGGAAGAGGAAGAAGCACACTTTGCTTTAAATATAAAGATAGAAAGGTTAAAATAAAATGGATGTGAAGATATTAACATTTAAACAGTGAACACAAGGAGGCTGGAGTGACTATAGCATTAATATTAGGGGGAGAAAAGCACATCACTTGCCTAAATGCCACAGTATAATTTATTTTTTATTTTCTTCAGATTGATATAAGGGTATAAATGTTTAAGTTACTTTTTTTTAATTAAATGATAACTATGTATATTAATGCAATTCTGGGGTACAGTGTGGTGTTTTCACATACAATTTGAAATATTTTCATCAAACTGGTTAACATAGCCTTCATGTCATTTTCTTAGTTATTATGTTAAGATGTTCATATTCTACTCTTAGACTCACTTGTA
>CAUYTI010110064.1:0-24573 GCA_963575145.1 Galago senegalensis | reverse complement strand
CAGCTTGAGCCTCTGTCTCAAAAAAAAAAAAAACCACATATCAGGACTTCATTCTTTTTTATGGCTCATATTTCTTTTTTTTTTTTTTTGAGACAGAGCCTCAAGCTGTACCCCTGGGTAGAGTGCCGTGGCATTACAGCTCACAGCAACCTCCAACTCCTGGGCTCAAGCGAGTCTCCTGCCTCTGCCTCCCAAGTAGCTGGGACCACAGGCGCCCGCCACAATGCCCGGCTATTTTTTGGTTGCAGCATCATCGTTGTTTTGCGGGTCTGGGCTGGGGATTCGAACCCGCCACCTTAGGTGTACGTGGCTGGCGCCTTAGCCAGTTGAGCTATAGGCGCCGAGCCTATGGCTCATATTTCATTGCATGGATATACCACATTTTGTTTATCCATTCCTCAGTTGATGGACATTTGGATTGTTTTCACCTTTTGGCTATTATGAATGATGCTGTTATAAACATTAATATTCAAATTTTTGTGTGAATGTTTTTGTTTCTTTTGGGTTTACATTACAGAGTCATCCCTCTGTTTCCTAAGGGGATTGGGTCTAGGACCCCCAAGAACACCAAATGCAGTTACTCAAATCCCTTACATAAAATTGTGTAGTATTTGCATATAACTTGTGTAATTCTCCAGTATACCTGTTTTTTTGTATTAGTGTTATACTGATTTTTATTTATTTATTTTTAATACTTTTGATCTATGGTTGGTTGAATCCACCAATGTAGAATCCAGGTAGAACTTCCGGGTTTTATGGTAACTCTGGGTTTAATTGTTTGAGGAACTGCCAGGCTCTTTTCCAAAGCAGCAGCAGCATTTCATATTCCCATCAGCAATGTTAGAAGTGTTCCAGTTTCTCCACAAACACTTACTATTTCCTGATTTTTTATTCTCACTATCTTGGTAGATGTGGATTATTATCTCATTGTAGTTTGAGATGATATTTTAAAAGTTATTTTTAATGGACAATGAGAGAGTTTTAAGGCAAAAATTATGAGAATTATATCAAGAAAAAGTTATCTTGAGTGGTTTCCTTGGATTGGTTGTAATTATGAGATTGACCCTGTTGCTGAGCTCAGTTTCCCAGGTTATGAAGATAGTGGAGAAAATACAGCTGAAGGCCAGGTGCAGTGGCCAATGCCTGTGATCCTAGTACTCTGGGAGGCTGAGGCAGGTCCCCTGAGCTCAGGATTTTGAGACCAGCCTGAGCAAGAGTAAGACTCCATCTGTAAAAAAATAACCAGGCATTGTGGCAGGCTCCTATAGTCCCAGCTCCTCAGGAGGCTGAGGGAAGAGGATCACATGAACCAGGAGTTTGAGGTTGCTGTGAGCTATGACGCAATGGCACTCTACCCAGGGTGATGAAGTAAGACTCTTATCTCCAAAAAAAAAAAGAAAAAAAAAAAGAAGGAAAGAAAATATGGCTGAGGTTTGTCCATCATGAACCTAAGGAAACAGAACTTCAGAGAAGCTTACTTGTAGCGTTTTTTTTTTTTTTGAGAGATGGGATCTCACCATGGTGCCCAAGATGGAATATAAGACTACTCACAGGCATGATCATACTGCACTGCAGCCTTGAACTCCTGGGCTTAAAGCCATCCACCCCTCAGCTTCCTAATTTAATTTTAAAGTTTCACTCAGAGTTGTCATGGAGGCTTTAGAAGCAGGAACTTCTATTGACACTATTTTCATTTATATATATATATATTTTTTTTTTTTTTTTGAGGCAGAGCCTCAAGGTGTCCCCCTGGGTTGAGTACTGTGGCATCATAGCTCACAGCAACCTCCAACTCCTGGGCTTAAGTGAGTCTCCTGCCTCAGCCTCCCAAGTAGCTGGGACCACAGGCACCTGCCATAGCACCCAACTATTTTTTGGTTGCAGCCAGCATTGTTGTTTGACAGGCCCAGGCTGGATTCAAACCCGCCACCTTAAGTGTATGTGGCTGGCACCTTAGCCACTTGAGCCACAGGCGCCGAGCCATATTTGTTTCTTTTTGAGACAGAACCTCAAGCTGTTGCCCTGGCAGAATAGTTACCACCCACAGTAGGGTGCTGTGACATCACAGCTCACAGCAACCTCCAACTCCTGGGCTTAAGTGATTCTTGTGCCTCACCCTCCCAAGTAGCCAGGACTATAGGTGCCCACCATAGCATATTAGCCACCATAGGCTAATTTTTGGTTGTAGTTGTCATTGATGTTTGGCAAGCCCGGGCTGGATTCGAACCCACCAGCTCTGGTGTATGTGGATGGCACCTTAGCCGCTTGAGCTACCGGTGCTGAGCCTTGATAATATTTTTAAATCAGTATTTATGTCATAAATAAATGTTAGTAATAGCTTCCAGGGTCTATGATTACCCTTATCCATATAAATCATTTGCTGAAACAAACTTACTGCTTACTAGGATTTTGTAAGATAATGAAGTAAGATATCCTTTATAGTTCTTCATGTTGACTAATAACTAGATTGAAATACTTCTTTTATGGATATAGGCTTCACCTATGTCTTATTTTACACTATTTTTAGACATTTAATGATAGGATATTTAGCTAACCAAAAGTCAGTGACAAGTTGGGTAACTAAGACAACTAGACAAGTTTTTTTATCTAGTAAAGCCTTGATTTGTTTTCATTTGATTAGAATAATTGTGTGGTTTTGAACATAGAAATCTGGCTTCAACTCTAAAGAACAATTTTGAGCCAAAAATGCATTTTAAAACCATTTGGAAGTTGTATATCAACTTGCCTTGTCCTGTGTGCTATGTCATGGAGTAGAAACACTTCCCATCTGCAGCTGTGTCTGGTGTGAAAAGCACAGTGAGTGAAGCTTAGCCAGTCACTGTGCCCTGTCCCAGAGAGGCTTCTCCAGACCAGGGTTAGGGGATAGTGTGACTTAAAGCTTTTCTATTATCTGAAAGTTCAGTATTATGGGGAAAGGGGGATTTAGTGATTAAAAGAACAGCCTCGGATATACTTTGGGTGTGTGAGACTTGCCCTGTACCTTTGCTGGCAAGTGGAGGTCAAGGCTAAAGTGCATGAGGGTTTTCTTTATTATTAATAATCCATTTTCTCATCTTCCTCTTTGCTTCAACATACTCACAATTTTTAGAGTGAGATTTCTCCCTTTTTTCTGTCTTTTAAGAACTGCAAAAACTTAGCTTAAATCTATGACAAGTAGGAGAACAAATTCTCAGTCATGAAGTTCCACGCTAGAAGACTTTAATTTGTTATTCCAGTAAAAACTTAATGTTTTCATTCTGGCAGGAAGAAGTAGTCAAAATTCCAGAAAGAATTGTAGCCAGATGTTCGTCATTGCTCCCACATGAACATCCTAAATATGGCAAATAAACTGCCTTAGAATTTATTTTGGTCTGACCTCAGAAGAAACAGTTAGTAATTCACCATCTGAAATTTGGGGATAATATAGGTTTTATACAAAAGTTTTTATGTGTTTCTAGGATACATAGCTATTATGTGACTGTGCCCTAGCTTCTAAAACCTGTTATTTTGCCTCAGAAAGTTGGTCTACTTCTTTGACCCTCATGCCCAGGAATGTGGTAGGGTGGTGAATGGCAGAGACGTGGACATTTTTATTCTTAGTTACCCAATTATGATATTAGTACTCCCAGGGCCAGCTCCTCCATACCCTAACACTTACAGAAGCAAGACTGGTATATTACAGTCCATATTAGACCATAAGGTAATGGTGACTGATGAAGAAGTTAGGCTAGCAAATGAGAAAGAATAGGGAAATATCATTCTGTTCTTCCAGACCAAGGAAAATCCCATGACTATAGTTTTTTTTAATAGAGAATAACAAAGTTATTTTAGGCCAGGCTTTGTGGCTCATCCCTGTAATTCTAGTATTCTGGGAGGCCAAAGTGGGTACATTACTTGAGCTCAGGAGTTCAAGACCAGCCTGAACAAGAGTGAGACCCTGTCTCTACTAAGAGTAGAAAAACTAGCTGGTTATTGTGGCAGATGCCTGTAGTCCCAGCTACTGGGGAGGCTGAGGCAAAAGGATCACTTGAGCCTAGGAGTTTGAGGTTGCCATGAGCTATGACAACACCATGGTACTCTATCCAGGGCAAGGAAGTGAGACTTTGTCTCAAAAAAAAAAAAAAAAAGTTATTCAGGGTCTGAACAGAGGATCATAGAAATGAAATTTGTCATTTGGATTACCTTGAAGGGTTTTTTTTTTGCTTTTTTTGAGGCAGAGTCTCACTATGTCACCCTCGGTAGAGTGCTGTGGTATCATAGCTCACAGCAACCTCAAACTCTTGGGCTTAAGTAATTCTCTTGCCTCAGCCTCCCAAGTAGCTGGGACTACAGGCGCCTACCACAATGCCCAGATATTTTCTTGTTGCAGTTGTCATTGTTGTTTAGCTGGCCCGGGCCAAGTTTTAACCTGCCACCCTCGGTGCATGTGGCTGGCGCCGTAACCACTGTACTGCACAAGAAGTTAGGCTAGGCACAGTGGCTCACACCTGTAATCCCAACCCTCTGGGAGGCTGAGGTGTTGGATTGTCTGAGCTCACGAGTTCAAGACCAGCCTGAACCAGAGCAAGACCTCATCTCTAAAAATAGCTGGGCTTAGTGGTGGGTAGCTATAGTCCCAGCCACTTGGGAGGCTGAGGCAAGAGAATCACTTAAGCCTAAGAGTTTGAGGTTGCTGTGAGCTATAACACCACAGCAATCTACCAAGGGCAGCAAAGTGAAACTCTTTCTAAAAAATAAATAAAGTACAATTTATATATATGCCAGAGTACTATTCAGCCATAAAAAAAAGAAACAGAAAGTTAATTAACAGTTGGGAGATATTAAATACATTGTATTTGAGGTAAAAGAAAGAAAGGAATGAGTTGGGGAGTACTATAGAGGACTTCACAGAAAATGACTACTTATAGTGAATAAAAGAGTAGAATAATTATGGAAAGCGTGTCCAAGGATTGGGTGTGGCTTTGAGCTGTGCTGATCCCAATGGCCTTTAGCTGGTGTTTGCAGAAACTCTGGTGTAGGAGCCTGGTCTCAGAGGTGAGCAGGGCAGATGATAGTTCTGTCTTCTTGGCAATCATTTTGCAGTGTGGAGCTTGACTACAGGCAAGCCATGCTCGGGAGACATATGACACGGGGATTACACTCAGATGGAAAAGCTCTAGAGGTAGAGGAGCCAGCACAGATCTCTCTTCTCAGGAACAGTGTCCAGGTGGTTGAAACAGCACCTGCAGGTGCCTTCAGTTGGCCCCATCTGACATGTCTAGAGACCAGTGTGATAGTAGTGTAGCAGATGACATCCAGGACATCACTGGCTTTCACAGATGGGAACAGGACTCCATAGGACATAGTGACTTGGCAAGAGGGGAGCCTTTAGGTGACTGTTGTGGTGACTAGGACATACATGGGTAGATGGGAGCAGGGAGCTGGTGAAGGTCATTTGCATCCTGGAGCTGTTTTGAAGGTAGAGCCTGCAGGACCTGCCAGTGCTGATGTGGAGTCTTAGAAAACTGAGGAGCCAAAAACGACACTAGGGCTGAGCCCAAATTCCATGCCCTGCACTGGGGAGCCTGTAGGCAGAGCTGCTTTGGTTTGGGATCATGTGGAGATTGAGAGACATCTGCAAGGAGGCTGTCAGGCTCTGGGCTGACTGAGACAAGAGGCTGCCCCCACGTCCTCAGGGAATCCAGGCTTTCTCCACTGCACAGGTGCAGGGACATTGTATGCCCTTCCAGAAGCCTCTGATGTCACTCTTCCAGAAGTTGTCAGATGTTCCACTGTTTGGACAAGGAGGCACCTTTTTTTTAAACTGTCATCAGTCCTCAGCTTCTGGGTTGCAATAATTATGGGCTTTTCTTTTTAGAGAAATTCTAACTAGTTGTTAAGGAGAAAAGTGAAAAACATCTGTAAGTGCTTCCAAACTGTTGCTATTGGAGCGTTCTGGGATGTTTGTGCATGTAAGTGATGCTTTACATGACGCTTTACAATGTACTTTATGAGAGCACTTCTTTTTGCCACAGCAGCAGAGAGGATCCCAGTCCTACTAAATGGCTTTTTCTGATGCCATTGAAAATCAGAGCACACTCCTTAGTCTACAGTCTTAAATACCCATCTAGAACTAATAACCTTCTCAAAAGCTTTAAAGTTTAGATTTCTATCATAAGCTCGTGGATTAATCTAAAATATCTTTTTCCGAAGTAAATCTAAGCCAGCGTGCTGACTCATACCTGTAATCCTACCATTTTAGGAGGCTGAGGCAGGAGGATCACTTGAGGCCAAGTTTGAGATCAGCCTGAGCAAGAACAAGACCTCACCTCTGTAAAACATAGAGAAATTAACCAGGTGTGATGGTGCACACCTGTAGGCTCAGCTACTCAGGAGGCTGAGGCAGGATTGCTCTGCGGAACAGAGTGAGACCCTGTCTCAAACAAAAAAATTAATGTTTCTGGTTATGAAAAACACATTCCTTATCTTCTGTTATTTTTTTTAATTTTGTTTTTGTTATTTTGTTGTTGTTATTGATTTTTGAGACGGAGTCTCACTCTGTCACCCAGGCTAGAGTGCAATGGTATTATCATAGCTCACTGCAACCTCGCATAGCTTGGATTGTAGGTGTGAGCCACCATGCCAGGCCTTATCCTCTGGGTTTAGATATTCATAAGGTCCTCTTATAATTATATTTTTTGAATTTGTTTGTTGCTTACTAATATCCCTCTGTATGCTTTTTGGATGTACCAATATTTGAAATTAGTAAAGTCAGATTTTTATAGCAGAAAAAAGCCTTTTTAAATTAAAGCAATTTTCAATTAAGACAATTCAAAAATGCCTTAAAGGCTCTAGACATTATTCTTCTCTTAGAGAAAATGTTAGAACACATACTAAAAATACATAGTGAGCTCTTTTACAGCAAACTTATATTAAATCATGGGTATTCTGTTTTATATCTGTTTGCTTTTGGCTTTTTTTTTTTTTTTGGATACAGCATCTCAAGCTGTTGCCCGGAGTAGAGTACAATGGTGTCATAGCTCACAGCAACCTCCAACTCTTGGGCTTAAGCGATCCTCTTGCTTCAGTTTTTCTATTTTTAGTAGTGATGGGGTTTTGTTTTTTTTTTTTTTTTTGCTCAGGCTGGTCTCCAACACATGAGCTCAAACAATTTACCCACCTGGGCCTCCCAGAATACTAGGATTACAGGTGTGAGCCACTGCGCCCAGCCGCTTCTGGCTTTAATTTGTATCAATCTTAAATCTTTTTAAAACGTATAAAATAATAGAAACATATCCTAAATATAAATATGAATACAGATTGTATTAAATGAAATAATAAATTAAAGTAGAGCCTCCATAGCTGACCACTTTAAGTTGACCTAATTTTCATAGACCAGATGAGCACCCCACGTTATGTATCAGTGCAGTAGGCCTAGTTCCATTGGTGACCACCTCCTTATGCTGACCACTGTGTTATAGTCCCTTGATGGTCAAAATACAGAGGTTCTACTATATGTGTAAGTTCTAAGGTCATATAAAATTAGACTTGTTAGTGGAATAAAGATAAAGAATAAAGATGAAGAATAAAAATAGCCATCTTGGGAGTCTTTTATCAACTCTTGTTGAGAACACAGGATTTTCTCATAAATCTTCAGTTTTTACTTATTTAGAGGAATCAAATTTGGAGAGAACTGAGAACACTAGAGGATGGCAAACTTGTTTTGGAAAATTGTTGCTATAATGAAAGTTACAAAAACTAAAGCTCTTTTATTTTTTTATTTTATTTAATTTTTTTTTGAGACAGAGTCTCAAGCTTTCCCCCTGGGTAGAGTGCCGTGGCATTACAGCTCACAGCAACCTCCAACTCCCGGGCTTAAGCCATTCTCTTGCCTCCGCCTCCCAAGTAGCTGGGACCACAGGCGCCCGCCACAACGCCTGGCTATTTTTTGGTTGCAGCCATCATTGTTTGGCGAGTCCGGGCTGGGGATTCGAACCTGCCACCTTAGGTGTACGTGGCTGGCGCCTTAGCCGGTTGAGCTATAGGCACTGAGCCTAAAGCTCTTTTATTGCTGTTAATTTTCCTCAGTATAGAAATTGATGCTGCCTTTTTAATTATTCAAGTCAAACAGATTTATACAGTAATAGTATTTTTCTCTCGTATACTTTACATATTCCACCCTACACAGTTTTTTCCATATATTTTTTTAAATTATAAAGTTTATACAAACAATAAAAATTTTATAAATACAGAAAATATAGAAGGAAAAAATTATAAATTAACTACTTGCCCATACCCAGAAATAACCTCTCCAACCTTTAGGTCATACCATACATTTGATTCTTCCAGACATTTTCTTGTACTTGTTTATGTACTTCCCATATCACTACTTTTGTCCATTTGATTATTTAAGTATGAGGGGAATTGGCTTCCCATCGTTAATGTTTATGACTATTTCTCTTTTCACCTCCTGTAATTTTTGTGAGTGTGGACGCTGTGCTATTGGTCAGAAGTTCTCCTGACTGCTATATCTTGATGGCACAACGTGGCTGTTCCTCTTGTAGCGTGCTCTTTTTTCTGTCAGTGCCTTTTTGGCCTAAATTTAATCATGTATTCTATCAAATTCAGGGTCTGTTGCTTTTCCATTTGTTTGCAGTATACAGGCCTGGGCCGTCCACGTCATTCTTTAGTTTCATCTTTTCTGATTCGCGTGTTTAACTATATTTCTCATATACAGCCTAGTGGCTAACATGGGTTGGTGTTCTAAAACAGTTTGCATGTGTTATTTTACTTAATCCTCACTATTAGAACTATTATTATTCTATTTTACATTTGAGAAAACTGATGTACAGAGAGTTTTTAAAACTTACCTAGAGTTGGAAGTTCTAGCCAAGGCAGATGGTAAGGGGGTGGGGGGGAAGGAAGGTATCCACACTGAAAAGGGAGTAAAGTGAATCTTTTTATAAATGTTTATATCCACACCCAAAGAATGAAATTAAACCCCAATTTCACAACATATACAAAAACAGATTAGAAATGTATCAGTGACCTAAAGATCAGAGTTAAGACTGTAAAGCTCTTAGAAGAAAACCTAGGAGTGACTCTTAGGATCTTGTGTTAGATTGTGGTTCCTTAGATATGACACTGAAAGCACACAAGAGACAAAAGAAAAAATAAATTGGTCTTCATGAAAATAAAAAACATTTGTGCTGCAAATCATGTTGTCAAGAAAGTGAAGATAATGAGAGAAGACATTTGTGAATGAGCTGTCTAGTAAGGAATTTCTATCTAAGTTTATTTTGGGGTGTAGTTTTTTCCCCAAAAAAATATTCCCCCCAAAACATAGAATATGTTTTTAAAAATAATTCTTATGGCCAGCATTCTTCCTCGCTTTCTTCGGGATATCATGTCATTCCCTCTCTCTCTTTCTCTCTCCCCATCTTCCCTTCTCCAGCTCTCTGCTTCTCATCTCTTTTCCCTACTCTCTTCCCTTCCTCTAACATAAAATAATCTTATATTTTTATATTCTAAAAAAGAAAATATCACTTTTACTCTATGGACTAAATGTCCATGGGCTCCCCCAAATCCTCATTGAAGACTAATCCCCCAAATGTTTTGGCATTTGGAGGTGGGACTTTTGGGAGGTGATCAGATCATGAGGATGGAACCCTCTCCAAATGGGATGAGTGCTCTGATAAGAGGCGTGAGGGAGCTTGCTGCTTCCCTCTCTGCTCTGCCTCATGTGTGGATACAAGAAAACAGTCGCTAGCTCAGTGCCTGTTGCTCAGTGGTTAAGGCACCAGACACATGCTGGTGGGTTCAAACTCGGCCTGGGCCTGCTAAACAACAATGACAACTACAACAATAAAATAGCCAGGCATTGTGGCAGGTACCTGTAGTCCCAGCTACTTGGGAGGTTGAGGCAAAAGAATCGCTTGAGCCCAAGAGTTTGAGGTTGTTGTGAGCTGTGATGACACAGCATTCTACCGAGGGTGACATAGCGAGAGTCTGTCCAAAAAAAAAAAAAAGATCCCTGAATTTGAATTTTCTTTCATTATTTTCATCTCTGAAATAATGCTTTTGTTATTTTTTGACACCACTGATTCAGATTAAAGTCTTGTCCTCTGTTGTCCAGTCCAGGTTTCTGGTGAGGTTTGGTTTCTAGAGTTGTCTAATTTAAGCTTTTATTCTTTAGTTGGATTTTTTTCCCTGTGTCTTCTCCCATTTTATAATTATCTTGACCTCTTACACTGACCATTTTGAAGATGTTTTATTTTTTTGGAGACAGTCTCTGTCCCCAAGTAGAGTGCTATGGTGTCATCATAGCTCACAGCAACCTCAAACTTCTCAAGAAGAGGAGGACTCAAGAGATCCTCCGGCCTCAGCCTCCTGAGTAGATGGGAGTACATACCCCTGCCACAATGCCCAGCTAGTTTTTCTTTTTGTAAAAACAGAAACTCTTGCTCAGGCTGGTCTCGAAGTGAACTTGTGAGCTCAAGTGATCCTCTCAACTTAGGCATGAGCCACTATGCCCAGCCTGAAGATCTCATTTGCTTTATTCATCAGAGGCTAAGTTCTCTGCTATTCAGACAGGCCTCTATAATCCAGGAGTTTGATTTAAGTGTCTGGTCATTCATAGTTGTTCATGTACTTTTGCAGATGAGATTCTAGCTAGATTGATCAGTGTTGGTCTTTTTGACCTTTTTTTCAAGGCTGCTGTTTTCATTTTTCCCAGGCAGAAATGACAGCCTCCTGGCTGCAGTGCTGTGGGAGTGAGCCACATCCTGGTGGCAAGTAGGTGGGCATGTTGGCAGGCAGGTTTCCTTCTTAGGCATGAATTCTCACAAGTTGGGACAGGCAAGCTGACCAGAACCCCTTCTGTTAATCAAGAAGAAAGAAAGAAAAGGAATTACCTAGGATCCTGACTGCTTTAAGAGATTTTTACCTCTGATCTAAGCTACCTTTCTGTTTTGCTTTTTCCCTGATGCTAAAACAGGGAAGAAGAAAGACAAGGAAAAAGAATTGTATGTTGATTGCCCAACTCCTAAAATATATTAGTTAATAGCAATTTGCTTCTTTGGCTGCTAGTATAAGACATTTACTACATAAAAATTCTACATAGTATATGCAGAAAATTTTGGGGAAACAGGGTTATACAGTGAGACTGGGCCTTGGTCATGTTGGGGTGAATCTTTTTTTTTTTTTTTTTGAGACAGTCTTGTGCAATGCTTTCACATTGGGTAGTGTGCAGTGGCGTGATCACAGCTCACAGCAGCCTCACACTTATAGGCTCATGTGACCCTCCTGCCTCAGCTTCCCCAGTAGCTGGGACTATAGGCACTCACCACCATGCTTGGCTAATTTTTCTATTTTTTGTAGAGACAGGGTCTAGCTCTTTCTCAGGCTGGTCTCAAGCTCTTGAGCTTGAGCAGTCCTCCCACCTCGGCATCCCAGTTTGTGTCATTTCTTATGTGCTCTTCCTCAGGTGACAGGATAAGACTTTTTACCATTCCTTCTCCCTAGTGGAAGAGCATTTCATGTCCACCTCCTTTTGTGCCCACACTTCCACTGGTCTCTCTGCTAGGAAGCTCCTCACAGGCTCTGTTCCTAGGCCCACCACCCCACTTGGAAGAGCTGCTCAAAGGCACAGCTTTTCTTCTGATGAATCTGAGAATTTAAGGAGGGAACTAGCAGGATGGAATTCTAAGTGAAGTTCTGTTTTATTATTATTCTTCCACTTTTAAACCCCTTCTGGTTATGCCGAATATTGCAGTAGTTGTGCTAACAGTGTAGAAAATTACAGGAGGACCACTGTGGATTTGACTCTTTTTCTCCCCACTTTTGGAACTCTCCTCTCCAAGCTAAAAATATCAAGGCTGTACAGTCCAGAGTCTACCACAGACTCATTGAGGGTCCAGTAAGGAGACAGAAAATAAAAATAATTATTAACTAGTAACAGAGGATTAAGTAGTAAGAGAAGAGGGGCGACACTACAGAGTACAGGAAGAAGAGATGTAATGAGCAGCTTCCACTCGGGGGCTGAGGAAAACAATACCGAAAAAAGCACCAAACTTGGGAGAGGACTTCTTCCCCAGGGCTGAGGTCCAGACCCACTGGATGTGAAGATGTTCTCTAAGATGTCACAGGAACAGGCTGGCAGGCAGGAAGGTGCCTGCTAGTGAGACTGAGTGCCAGCAAAACTCACAAGGTGGCAGGAGCCACTGGCTTTCTGCATGTGGCCAGCAAGACAGCCAGAACCCCAGGACCTGGGAGAAAAGCCATTCTTGTGTGTCTCCCCAGCACCTCCACTGGCAAGGCCAGCTGGTGAAGGAAGATTACCTGCAGGGTCCTGCTGTGGGATTGCACAGCAGACAAAGAAGAGCAGACTTGGGACAGAAAGGCAATAAATACATAGCTGGCTCACCAATATTAACAGGTTCAAATTTGGAGATTTTAAGTTGTACTTTTTCCTTTAGTAGGTTAGAGAAAGAGCTAGGGTATCAGTGGAGCCACATCCTGTGGTAGAGATGATTTACATGCCAGTTGGTCTCTTTAGGAACATAGATTTTTGCCTGGGACATATCTGTCCCTCTGTGATATAGAACCCTTCCCTGAAAGGCAGAGTAGCAATTAATTAACATCTTTCTGCTCTCAAACTTAACATTGGTCCAAACGGCTCTCAGTGCAATTGGAGAAGTTTGGTGTACAGTGCTTTAAGAATATGTTGTGAAAACCTGAACCCAAGATTTGAGAGTGAAATGCTGTCAGAAATGTTGGTGACTTTTCAAAGAATCTAGGATGAATGTTGCTACTGTTTGCTTTGTTGTACAGCACAATTTATAAAAAATTTGGGTGATAAAATTATTAGACAAGAAAAACCTTAAGTAGTGAAACAGATTTGAATTCTGTATGAGGAACGGCATCTAGATGGATGGAGGAGTTATAATTTGGCAAATGAACTGTAAATGGGCTCATGAAACAAACCAGTTGAACAAAATCAAGCTGTTTCAGGAATTTTCCCACAGTGCATAAGGCAAAGAATAAAGAAGTACTTTGTTAGCCAAGCTTTTGTTGCCCAAATTTCATCTAGACAGAATCTTTAATGGCACTTTTGTAGATGTAAATTTTTAACAATATGCTTTATGTCTAAGCTTGGATAAGGACTTGAATACCATGACTAACTAGAAAAATGGAAACATTGAACAAAAACCTTTGCTTTTTAACCCTTTTTCTTTCTTTCTTTTTTGAGATAGTATCTCACTCTGTCACTGAAGTGTAGTGCTGTGACATCATTATAGCTCACAGCAACCTCAAACTCCTAGGCTCAGGCAATCCTCTAGTCTCAGTAGCAGGGACTATAGGTGCCTGCCACCACATCTGGCTAATTTTCTTTACTTTTTTGAAGAAATGAGGTCTTGCTCTTGCTTAGGCTAGTCTGGAACTCCTGAGCTCAACAGATCCTCCTGCCTCCTAAAGTGCTGGGATTACAAAGTGCACCTGACTTTATATTCTGATCATTTGCTTCTTTAAGAACTTGTGGTGGGTATAACAGTCTAACGGATGCTGAATTTCTCTGTCTGTAGGACCAGAAGGTAAATTTTAAGGCTAGAAGATGTGAAAGGGTAAAAATGGACATGTGGCAGGTACAGGTAACACTGAGGACAGAGCTGACATTAGCACTTAATGAGCTGCCATCTGGGTGGTGAGGCACCAGTAAAAATGAAAAATAAAATTTTTTTTTTGAGACAGAGTTTCACTGTGTCACCCTTAATAGAGTGCTGTGGCATCACAGCTCACAGCAACCTCAAACTCTTGAGTGTAAACAGTTCTCCTGCCTCAGTCTCCCAAGTAGCTGGGACTATAAGCGTCCACCACAATGCCTGGCTATTTTTTTGTTGTTGCAGTTATCATTGTTATTTAGCTGGCCCAGACCAATTTTGAACCCGCCACCAGCCTTGGTGTATGTGTCTGGCACCATAACCACTGTGCTATGGGTGTCGAGCCTAAAAACGAAAAATTTATTAGCAGGAAATCTTAAAAAATATTCTGAAAGGTTGATATTTTTAATATACATTATGGAAAAGACAGCAAGTGATTTTTAGATGTTTAACTAACATGTTGGCAGGAGAAAGAAATTACTAGGTGCCATTTTGAGAATCCTGCACCCATCATGGAAGCAAAGGCTCTCTGCTGTCTGCTGCCTCCCATCTGAGTGACCCTCACTGAGAGGCCACCCTACACGTATGAGGACCTGCCCTGACAGGACACACTCAGGAAGGGCTGCCCTCTGTGTGCCTGGCTGGTCCTCATCATCCGCTCAGAGTGGAAGAGGAGCAGGTGTTAGCCAGGCAGCTGAGTTCATCACAAGTAACAAATTTTATCATGCGGTCAGCAGAGCACAGGCTTTGGAGATGGAATCCTGGTTTCTACTTGGTGCGTGTGCTGAGCCTCGGTCCCTGTTTAAAGAATACAGTTCCTATGCTAAAAGGGCGTCATGGTGATGTAGATGTTTCTGGGGATGCCAAAGCTATTCTGCGTGTGCAGACGATTAAGGGCAGCTTTGGGCTTAGAGACAACCATGCGTCAGGCGTGGTACAGAGAGTTTTCTTACATTATTTTATTACATCAACATGACACACTCTCAAGGTAAGACCAGTTCCTCTCCCTTCTGGAAGTGAGGAATTGCCCCATCTTTAAGTGATTGACATCAGGTTGAACTTTAATATTGATAGTCATAATGGAAGTATTTCTTCCAGTTGTTAAGGGGCTTATTTATTCATTAAGAGACTATTCATTGGCTCGGCGCCTGTGGCTCAAGCTGCTAAGACTCCAGCCACATACACCTAAGGTGGCGGGTTCAAATCCCCAACCCGGGCCCGCCAAACAATGATGGCTGCAACCAAAAAATGGCCAGGCATTGTGGCAGGCGCCTGTAGTCCCAGCTACTTGGGAGGCTGAGGCAGGAGACTAGCTTGAGCCCAAGAGTTAGAGGTTGCTGTGAGCTGCGATGCCACGGCATTCTACCCAGGGGGATAGCTTGAGGCTCTGTCTCAAAAAAAAAAAAAAAAGACTATTCGTTAATAGTATGTACGTAGCTTTTTTTTAGAAATAAGGTCTTACTTTGTCACCCAGGTGGAGTGCAGTGGTGTGATCATAGCTCACTGTAACCTCCAACTCCTCTGCTTAGGCAGGTAAGTGTACACCACCATGCCTGGCTAATTTTGTTTTTTAAATTTTTGAAGAGATTTTATTTAAAAGGGAAACTGGCTTGGCACCTGTGACTCAAGTGGCTAAGGCGCCAGCCACATACACCTAAGGTGGCGGGTTCGAATCCAGCCAGGGCTTGCCAAACAACAATGATGGCTACAACCAAAAAATAGCCAGGCGTTGCAGTGGGCGACTGTGGTCCCAGATACTTGGGAGGCTGAGGCCAGGAGTTGGAGGTTGCTGTGAGCTGTGATGCCTTGGCACTCTACTCAGGGGGACAGCTTGAGGCTGTGTCTCAAAAAAAAAAAAGGGGGGAAACTATATCATTGCCTTAAATGGAAAACTACTGTATTACTTGTCAAAATTGGAAAGTAAATATATTAGGAAGGACTAGGTGGAAGGATCACTTGAGGCCAAGAGTTCAAGACCAACCTGGACAGTAGTGAGGTCCTATCTCTGCAAAAACTAAAAAAATTAGCCAGGCATAGTATTGGGCCCCTGTAGTCACACTACTTGGGAGGCCTCCCAAGTAGCGAGCCCAAGAACTTAAGGTTGCTATGAGCTGTAATCATGCCAGTGCATTCTAGCCCCAGCAGTAGAGCCAAGACCTTATCCCCGCCCACTGCAAAAAGATAAATACATAAAGACATAACTATTATAATAAATTTGTTTGTCCATATTCCCAAATCATGCCACCTACCCCACTTAGAGAAATACCGCCTTCACCCAAAGATGTGACTCACTAGGAATAAGTTTTTCAGGCAGCCATTACTGGGTGTTGGGGTATTAGTGGGCAGGCAGACCTTCAGAGAAGGCCCCTTAAATCCCGTCCTTCTCCCCGTTTGGCTCCATGTTGGCAGGAAGGCCAAAAAGTGCAGTTTATTATAAGCATGAGCCACTGTGCCCGGGCCTCATCTTTTTATTTTTTAAAAACTACATAAACATTCTTAAAAATAGTTCAGTGCATATTCATGAGACAAATTTCAACACACATAGGAAGATATGTAGTCATCTGGTTCTGTTGTCTGGAACCAACAACTGTTCCTGGTTTGCTGTGATCCTCCAAAGGGAGCCAGGCATTTTCCTACACACATGTTTCCGTCTTTTTTCTTTTGAGACAGAGCCTCAAGCTATCCCTTTGGGTAGAATGCCATGGCATCATGCTCACAGCAACCTCCAACTCCTGGGCTCAAGCGAGTCTCCTGCCTCAGCCTCCCAAGTAGCTGGGACTACAGGCGTCTGCCACAACGCCCAGCCATTTTTTTTTTTGCAGCCATCATTGTTGTTTGGCGGGCGGGCTGGGGATTTGAACCCGCCACCTTAGGTGTATATGGCTGGCGCCTTAGCCGCTTGAGCCACAGGCGCCGAGCCACATTTCCCTGTCTTTACAGATGGTGGCATGTTTCTCCTAGTAGTGTGCTTGTTTCTCCTAATAGTGTGTCCTGGAGATCACTCCGTTTAGTTCATGGTGAGCCATCTTAATCTTACTGACCACCCAGAATTTCATTGTCTAGATGTGCTGTAATTAGACAGTACTATACTGGTAAATTCTGGGTATGTTTAAAAAGTTACTATTAGAAGCATTATTATGACAGGTGTTCTTTTCTGTGTCTGATTTTGCATTTGTGAAATACTGCTTAGGAGTGGAATTTTTCAGGTACTAAGGTGGTCTTTTAAATTACAGTAGACAGTATCCGCTTAGCCTCTACTGAAGCTGCAGTTGGCACCTGCCAGCCCATGTGGACATCTGTTTCCCACATACTCTAACACAGTATACTTTCAGATACTTTGAGCTTCAGATTTAAAAAGTAGCATCTCAGTGTAATTTTTTCTTTTTTTTTTTTTTTTTAGAGACAGTTTCAGTTTATTGCTCTTGGTAGAGTGCTGTGGCATCACAGCTCACAGCAACCTTCAATTCCTGGGCTTAGGCAATTCTCTTGCCTCAGCCTCCCAAGTAGCTGGGACTACAGGCGCCCGCTATAATGCCCGGCTATTTTTTTTTTTTTTTTTTTTTTTGGTTATTGTTGCAGTTTGGCCAGGGCCGGGTTCAAACCCACCACCAGTATATGGGGCCACAGGCAGTGCCCCTCAGTGTAATTTTTATTTGCCTATCTCTGGTTAAGAACACAGCAAGCCTCCATTTATATGCCCAAATATCATTTATGTTTCTGCTTTTGTGGGCAGCCTATCAACATGCCTATTTTTCCTTTTTTCTTTTGCGACATCTGCCACTTTATTATAAAGTGTATTTTAAGAGATTCAGATGAATGGCTCAGCTCCTATCGCTCAAGCAATCTTAGGCGCATACACCAGAGCTGGTGGGTTCAGCCTAGGCCTGCCAAACAACAATGACAACTACAACCAAAAAATAGCCAGGCTATTGTGGTGGGCACCTGTGGTCCCAGCTACTTGGGAGGCTGAGGCAACAGAATCACTTAAGCCCAGGAGTTGGAAGTTGCTATGAGCTGTGACACAATGGCACTCTACACAGGGCAACAGCTTGAGGCTCTGTCTCAAAAAAATAAGTGAAAGGCGGCGCCTGTGGCTCAAAGGAGTAGGGCACCATATACCAGAGGTGGCAGGTTCAAACCCAGCCCCGGCCAAAAAAAAAAATTAAGTAAAAGAAAAGAGATGCAGATGAACGCCAAAGGAATAAGTGCACCAGGCGAGGCATGGGGAAGAGGCAGGGCTGGCTAGGCCTCCTGGAGGCAGCTACCCTCCCGGACTCTCTGTGTGTTCACAGCCTTAAAGTGCCCTGTCGTCCTCCTACTCAGGCCATAATCCTTTTTACTATTACTTATTTCTGTGGTTTGGTAAATTGTAGATAAATTAGCCTTTGTCTGTGATATGAGTTATACATGTTTATCTTTTTTTTTTTTTTTCGAGACAGAGTCTCACCTTGTCACCCCCAGTAGAGTGCTATGGTATCACGGCTCACAGCAACATCAAACTCTTGGGCTTAAGTGATCTTACCTCAGCTTCCCAAGTAGCTGGGTTTACAGGCACCCGCCACAACACCCAGCTATTTTTAGAGCTGGGGTTTCGTTCTTGCTCAGGCTGGTCTTGAATCTGTGAGCTCAGGCAATCCACCTGCCTGAGCGTCCCAGAGTGCTAGGATTATAGGTGTAAGTCACCACACCTGGCCTTCCCTATTTATCTTTGAAGATAAACAGTGTTTACCTTAGTGTTTCTTTCTGTACCAAAATATCTGTCATCCTTGGTAGAATGCTGTGGTGTGATAGCTCACAGCAACCTCAAACTCTTGGTTTCAAGTTATCTTCCTGCCTCAGTCTCCCAAGACCTGGTACTACAGGTGCCCACCCCCCACACCCAGCTAGATTTGGAGATGGAGGTCTTGCCTTGCTCGGGCTGGTTCCCAACTTGTGAGCTCAGGCAGTCTACTCACCTCGGCCTCCCAGGATGCAGGGATTACAGGCATGAGCCACCGCACCTGCCCCAGATTTTTTTTTATTTTTGTGTTGTTCTCAAGTTTCCTCTTGTGGCTTTTAACTTTTGGAGTGTACTGAAAATAGTCTTTTACCCATCAGGAGTAGACAACAAAATTTTCTTATTGAAGTACTTTCATGGGTAAACGTTTCTATGTTTAGACATTTTAGTCAACTCGAATTACTATGCTGTGAAGCATGAGGTAAGGTTATATCCTGGTTTTTCACAGATGCATATACCCAGTGGTATTTATTGAATAATCTGTTTTTCCCTACTGATTTGAACTATCACTTCTATCAGATATGCCAGTATTTTATATATTTGAGTGTCTTTCTTCACCTCCTGTTCTGTCCCATTGATGTGTCTGTGTAGCACATACTACTATCAAACTTTTTAATTACTATAGTTTGTTCAATAATTTTAATTGAAAGTTAGTACTCCCCTATTTTTCCCTCTCAGAACTTTGCTGGACATGCTTGCATTTTTTTGTTGTTGTTTCAGGTTAATTAAGGGTACATTAATTAGGTTACATTGTTTGCTTTTGTTAAGTAAAGCCCCTCTTATAATTGTGTCCCACCCCCAAGATGTGTGCCATACACCCTAACATTGTGCCCATTAAATTGGAGCACACCCGTTCCCCACCCTCCCCTCTCCCTGCTCTCTTGTTTCCCCACCTCCCACCTTGAATTCATTGGAGTTTCCCTCTTATGTGGGTGCCTATTAGACGTCTACTGACTAGATGTCAGTATTGAGTATGTTAGATTCTTGCTTCTCTATTCTTTTTTTTATAGTCAAACTATTTTTATTATTTTTATGATTCTAGTCCTCTGCTATATCCCCATTTTTTTTTTTTTTATTGTTTGGGATTCATTGAGGGTACAAAGAACTAGGTTACACTGATTGCATTTGTTAGGTAAAGTCCCTCTTATAATTGTCACCTACCCCCAAGAGGTGTGACATACACTGTGACCCCCCATCTCCCTTTCTCCTCCTCTCTCCCTGCTCCCTCATTCCCTTACCCCACCCCTTATATTAGCTCATCTACTGCCTTCATATTAGAATTGAGTACATTGGATTTTCGCATCTCCATTCTTATGATGCTTTACTAAGAAGAATGTATTCTGCTTCCATCCAGGTTAATACAAAAGATGTAAAGTGTTCATCTTTTTTAATGGCTAAGTAGTATTCTATGGTGTACATATACCACAGCTTGTTAATCCATTCTTGGGTTGGTAAACGTTTAGGTTGTTTCCACATTTTGGCAATTGTAAATTGAGCTGTAATGTTCAGACTACTGCAAATGTCCTTATGATAAAAGGATTCTTTTTTTTTTTTTTTTGTGTCACAGTCTCACTTTGTTGTCCCCATAGCTCACAGCAACCTCAGACTCTTGGGCTCAAGTGATTCTCTTGCCTCAATCACCCAAGTAGCTGGGAGTACAGGCAACTGCCACAACACCCAGCTGTTTTTAGAGACAGGGTCTTGCTCTAGCTCAGGCTGGTCTCGAACCTGTGAGCTCAGGGCAATCCACCCGCCTCGGCCTCCCAGAGATTACCACTGCACCCAGCCAAAAGAATTTTTTTTTCTTCTGGGTAGATGCCTATTAGTGGGATTGCAGGATCAAATGAGAGATCTATACTTCCTTCCAAAAGGTTGTATTAGTTTGCAGTTCCAACAGCAGTTTAAAAGTGTTCCCTTCTCTCCACATCCACGCCAGCATCTGCAGTTTTGAGACTTTGTGATATGGGCCATTCTCACTGGAGTTAGGTGACATCTCAAGGTAGTTTTGATTTGCATTTCCCTGATGATCAAGAGACAATGAGTATTTTTTCATATGTTACCCATTTGTCTGTCTTCTTTAGAGAAGGTTCTATTCATGTCTCTTGCCCAGTGATATATGGTATTATTGGGTCTTTTATTGTTGATGAATTTGAGTTCTCTGTAGATCCTAGTTAGCAAGCTTTTGTCTGATCCATAATATGCAAATATCTTTTCCCATTCTGAAAGTTGTCTCTTTGCTTTGGTTCTTATTTCCTTAGCTGTACAGAAGCTTTTCAGTTTGATTAAGTCCCATTTGTTTATTTTTGTTGTTGCAATTGCCATGGCTTCTCCATTCTTGTGATACTTTACTAAGAAGAATGCATTTCAAGTCTATACAGGTTAATACAAAAAATGTAAAGTCTCCATCTTTTTTAATGGCTGAAAAGTATTCCATAGTATATGTATGCCACAGTTTGTTGATCCATTTCTGGGTTGGTGGGCATTTAGGTT
This sequence comes from Galago senegalensis, assembly GCA_963575145.1. Lineage (NCBI taxonomy): Eukaryota > Metazoa > Chordata > Mammalia > Primates > Galagidae > Galago > Galago senegalensis. The sequence goes on along the minus strand of CAUYTI010110064.1, from coordinate 3,669 downwards.
ATTTCCACATTTTGGTGACTTAAATTGAGCTGCAAGAAACAGTGTAGTGCAAATATCCCTCTGAAAAAAATGATTTTTTTTCTTCTGGGTAGATGCTTAATAGTGAGATTGAGGGATCAAATGGGAAGTGTAATTTGAGTTCTTTGAGGATTCTCTATACTTTCTTCCAAAGAAGCTGTATTAGTTTGCAGTCCCACCAGCAGTGTGAAAAAGTGTTCCCCTCTCTCCACATCTATGCTAACATCTGTAGCTTTAGGACTTTGTGATGTGTGTTAATCTTTTTGGGGCAATGGGATATCTCAGGGTGGCTTTGATTTCCATTTATCTGATAATTAGGGATGATGAACTTTTTTTTTGACTTTTGAGAATTCATTGAGGGCAGAGAGAACCAGGTTATACTGATTGCATTTATTAGGTAAAATCCCTCTCATAATTGTGCATTTTCATGTTTGTTAGCCATTTGTCTATCTTTGTCAGAGAAGGTCCTGTTCATGTCTCTTGCCCAGTGACAGGTGGGATTGTTAACTCTTTTTTTGTTGATTAATTTGAGTTCTCTGTAGATCCTATTTACCAGGCCTTTGTGAGATTCATGATATGCAAATACCTTTCCCATTCTGAAGGTTCTTTGCGTTGATTGTTGTATGCTTAACTGGGCAGAAGCTTTTAAGTTTGGTTAAGTCCCATTTGTTTATTTTTATTGTTGTTGCAATAGCCGTGGAAGTCTTCTTCATAAATTCTTTCCCCAGTCTGACATCTTCAAGAGTTTTTCTCACACTTTCTTCTAGGATTTTTATCATTTCATGCCTTAGATTTAAATCTTTTATACATCTTGAATTATTTTTTGTTAAGTGGTGAAAGGTGCAGGTCCAGTTTCAGTCTTTTACATGTGGTTATCCAATTCTCCCATTCTTGCTTTTTTTTTTTTGAGATAAGAGTCTCACTTTGTTGCCCTCAGTAGAGTGCTGTGGTGTCACAGCTCACAGCAACCTCAAATTCTTGGGCTCAAGCAATTTTTTTTGCCTCAGCCTCCCAAGTAGCTGGGACTACAGGCACCCACCACAACTCCCAACTGTTTCTTTAGAGACAAGGCCTCGCTCTGGCTCTGTCTCAGCCTAGTCTCAAGCTTCTGAACTCAGGCAATCCACCCTCCTCAGCTTCCCAGAGTGCTAGGATTACAGGCATGACCACCACGCCTGGCCTTTTCCTGTTATTCTATTGATGCTTATTTTGTCTGCTCTGCTTCTCACAGTCAGCAGACAATTTTGATGCACAATTCAACAACTTTTGCAATATTTTCATTAGTTCTGCTCGTTCCTAACTGCCCTGACCTCTCTTCAGCAGTGATACTTTCTCTCCTCTCAGGAATGCATTTAATCCATTGGGGCACTGCCATTTCTTCACAGCATTATCCGCATAAACTTGGACTTACATATCCCTGATTTCACTTCCACTCTTGCCAAGTTAAGCAAGAATTTTCATGTTTGTTATTCTAATTCAAGCTTTGACATTCTCACAACAGTGCACAAAACACACAACAATAATGAACACCACTCAGCAAGACATCACCATCTGTCAACATGACACAGCTGTGAGGCACTGATATACAGAGGTTATGAAACCTTACCGAGCTGTTTGTACAGTGCTGCCAATGTAAGCGGGGCAAGTTCACAAACTAATTGTCAGACCTCATTTGGTTTACAGATATTCTCTCCTGCCTTTTTATATTGTTAATTGTTGCCATTGCTGTGCAGCTTTTTAGTTTAATGTAGTCCCACCTGTCTTTTTGTTTTTGTTGCCTGAGCTTTTGCTGTCCTATCCAAACAATCATCACTAAAGCCACTGCCAGGAACATCACCTCTGTGTTCACTCCTCACAGCTGCAGGTCAAATACGTGACTTTGTTTGGGAGGTATATTGGTTTATTTGTTTAGAAACAGTGTCTCAGCTTGGCGCCTGTGGCTCAAGTGGCTAAGGTGCCAGCCACATACACCTAAGGTGGCGGGTTCGAATCCAGCCCAGGCCGTCAAACAACAATGACGGCTGCAACTAAAAAATAGCCGGGCGTTGTGGGAGGCACCTATGGTCCCAGCTACTTGGGAGGCTGAGGCAGGAGAATCGCTTGAGCCCAGGAATTGGAGGTTGCTGTGAGATGTGATGCCACAGCACTCTACCCAAGGGGACAGCTTGAGGTTCTGTCTCAAAAAAAAAAGAAACAGTGTCTCGTTGTCACCCAGGCCAGTTCTCCTGAGTAATTAGGACTTCTGGCCCACACTTTCATACCCAGCTAATTTTTAAATTTATTTTCTGACCTCAAAGGATCCTCCCACCTCAGCATCCTACAGTGCCGAGGTCATCAGAGTGAGCCCCTGTACTTGGCCCTTCAGTCTATTCTGAGTTGATTTGGGGTGTGGTTTCAGATAAGGGCCAATTTCATTCATTTGCATTCAGCTTTCTCAGGACCATTTATTGCAGAGGGGCTGTTCTTCCCCAATGTGTCTCTTTGTTGAAAACCAGTTGACCTTGTATGCTTGGGTTTATTTCTGGGCTCTATGTTTGTTAGTCTGTGTGTCTAGTTTTATACCAGTACCATAGTGTTTTGATTACTATAGCTCTATAATATAATTTAAAATCAGAAAGTTTGATGCCTCAGACTTTGTTTTTCTTTCTCAAGATTGTTTTGACTATTCAGGGTCTTTTATAGTTCCATACAAACTTGGAATCATTCTATTTCTGTGAAAAATGCCATTGGAATTTTTATAGGGATTGCTTTAAATCTGTAAAATCTAATTAATACACACTTTCAAGGGTACACATAGGCTGCAATGAAGGGATGGAAAACAATATTCCATACAAGCAGTAACCAAAAGAAACAAAATATAACTTTAAGTCAGAAACTGTCTCTAGAGACAAAGAAAGTAATTACATAATGATAAGAGGGTCAATTCATGAGGAAGATATAACAATTATAAATAAACATATGCTCAACAGCAGAGCTCCTAAGTGTGTAAAGCAAATACTGACAGATCTGAGAGAGAACGTTGAGAGTGATACAGGAAGAATTGGACTCTTCAGAATTCGCTTTCAGGAGTAGACAGAATATCCAGACAGAAAATCCACAAAGAAGCATCAGGTTTCAACAGCACTATAGACCAAATGGGATTATTCCAAAATATTTCAGCTTTTTTGTTGCTATTACCAATGTGGTGATTTCTTTTATTCTATTTTCAAAATAGTATTGAATCATATATGTAAAAGTTGTTGATTTTTGTATTACTGTTATTTCTCAGCCACCTAATTAAACTTTTTCATAATAGTTTCTAGTTGGTCTTAGATTTTCAAAATAATCATATCTACTACAAATATTGATAGTTTTACTTCCTCCTTTGAGGTTTTTTAAGCTGTGATTTTTTTTCTCTTGTTTTGATGTCTGTGTTAAACAGTAGTGGACTGCTTGGAGTAGACATCCATGGTTAATTGTTAAAGAATCATTTATCTTTTCCTGTTTTATTAAGAATTTATATCGGCTCGTCGCCTATAGCTCAACCGGCTAAGGCGCCAGCCATGTACACCTAAGGTGGCGGGTTCGAAGTTTAAAAAATAGAAAATTGCTTATGTCTTACAATATTATTCACTGTTAATCAGCTTGTATTCCAGACCAAGGGTTGGCAAA
>CAUYTI010110063.1:0-41826 GCA_963575145.1 Galago senegalensis | reverse complement strand
TACAACAAAGATATTTGTATCAGAATGTTTATTGCAGCCCAATTCATAAAAGCTATGTCATGGAAGAAACCCAAATGCCCATCGACCCACGAATGGATCAATAAATGGTGGTACATTTACACCATGGAGTACTATGCAGCCCTAAAGAAGGGTAGAGACTTTACCTCCTTCATGTTTATATGGATGGAATTAGAAAATGTTCTTCTTAGCAAAGTATCTCAAGAATGGAAGAAAAAGTATCCAATGTATACAGCCCAACTTTGTAACTAATTCATAGCTTTTATAGGAATGTCATAACCTAATTATAACCTTAGAATAAGGGAAGGAGGTGAGAGGGTGAGGTCAGCGGGGTGGATGGGGGAGGGAGGGTGATTGTTGGGGTCACCTCTTTGGTTTATCTTACAAGGGTACAAGTGAATCTTTCTAAAAGCAGAGTATGAACGTTTTAACTCAATAACTAAGAAAATCACATGAAGATTATGTTGACCAATTTGATGAGAGTATTTCAACATGTACGTGAAAACAGCACACTGTACTCATGATTGCATCAATGTACACAGTTATGCTATAAGTAATTTAAAAAAAATGAAGTTCAAGCTTTATCCTAAAAAAATTAACTTTCAGAATAATGTCTCACTTTCAAATCAATTTACTGAGCCTATTCATCAGTCTACATCTCCTCTTCTTTCCATAGAGGGGGATCTAGGAAAGTTATTAGAAGTCTAATAAAGAAAGAAGCAAAAGATCAAAGCCCTTTAAAAATACAAAATAGTACAAGTGAGGTAAGTTTTATATACATTTTTTCAACCCGTATCAATTCAAGGTAACAAGTTTCCTAGGTTAAAATTATACATACAAAGCAGTATATCCTTTCATCTGCTTTAAAACTTCCTTCAGACTCAATCAGATGTTTTCAGGTTACAGGACCCCAGAGTTTGCATGGAAATCCTGCATTCTTTGAGTTTATCCTCTATGTTTGACATACAAGGCTTTGATTATTTTCCACATACAGGGTATTACTTTTCCAAACAAAATAGTCACAATCGTTGTGTTCTCTCATGTTACATCTCTTTCACAGTGTCCAACACAGTACTGAAGGCATTGTCCATACTCAATAAAACTTTTAATACCCCTATAATAAACCAATCAAGAATTGAATGGGATTAGGCTTAGATGTTGTGGTGAAGGTTAGGTGGGAAGTGCATAGGTGGTAAATGGTAGATGTAATAGAGTCCCTAATTTCTAAAATTAGATTAACTATGGGAATAAATCAGGAAAATAAAATAAATAAATATTATACATATTACAAACAATTTCCTTCACAGTGTGAACTATTTTCTTTGTATTTCCTCTTGAGGTCTTTTTTTTATTAGATCATATTTGTGCATGTTGATTCTATCATGGGATACAGTGTGTTGTTTCCATATACAATTTGAAATACTTTCATCCAATTGGCCAACAAAGCCATCATATCATTCTCATAATTGTTGTGTTAAGACATTTATATTCGAAATTTAGAAAGATTCACAGATTAGGAAATATTTCATTGTACCTTTAATGCATCACCTTTGTTGAGAATTATAAAGTTAAAGGATATCTGGATTGTCTGTACTGGACAATTTGGAACTGATAATGATCATGCAGACAGGTAAAATAATTATCTTGAAGAGGACAAATTCACTGAAATGTAATTGTGCTTGCATATTTATTTAAACATCAGTCTTTCTTTTATAGTCAAACTTTGTATGAATGCATGTAAAAGTCCCCCAAAAGCAAATGATATTAAATAAACTAACTGGATTTCTTGTTTTCTTCCCTAGAGTTCATAGATTGATTGCCACAGTAGGTGATCATTCTGTTCTCCTCTATGTTAGAAAAAAAAGGTAGCTATAAATGGACTCTCTGAACAGTTGTTATTCATCCACATCTACCACACCTATATAATCAGACAAAATGGCTCAGTGAACATCTTTCACTTGGCTTAATAGAGATCTTTGTCCCTGAACTTTCAAAAAGGATAAATCCATTTTTTTTAAAGAAATAGATATCCTGATTTTCCCTTGACATTTACATAGATATAGGAGGCTATATCCCTGTAACAATGCTTCTTTTTCCAACTACCATTATGTTTACAAATAAATAAGAGCATCAGCCTCCTAGATCCTTTTAGCTTTGTTATTTTAGTGGTCACAATTCAGGATTTTTTTGTTGTTGTTAGTGTTATAGTCTGCATGTCAGATTTTTCCTCTAAAGTGTTTCAGTTTCTCCATATGCCCTCATGGTCCCTCTACCTTCTGAACATGATTCTTCCTTTCTCTCTGTTTTAGCCTCAAACCTGAGGAAGGTGGAACAGTGATGAATGACAATTCACAGGCTAAAAGAAACCATCTGGACCTGCTTCTGCCACATTGATGCTTGCCAAATTCATAGGCCCCTCAGAGGGAGCCCCATAACTACAGACCTAGCCAATGCTTGGGACTTTTCCCAGATTCATTTTTAATGAGTAGTCTCTTTTTACAAATACACGGTACAGGTAGGCCAATCAAAGACATTATCTTCTCCAGTTTTTTTTTTTTAATATGAAGGAGGTTTAGTTTGTATCCAAATGATTAGTATCTTAGAAAATACTAGTAGATGGCCATGGGAAGAGCACTGGAAAACTTGATAGTTCTTTCTGATTACTTTCACCTAAAATAGAGCTGAGAAACCTAAAAGTCTTACTAGAGGAGTGAAATATTTTCATATAAACTTAATTTTATGCTGATATTGAAACACTGCCAATCAAATTGGAAACTCAATTCTCACCTAGTCAGTAAAAGCTCACATCATTTTTTTCTTGCAAATCTCTCTTCTGTAATGTTATGAAAAATTCAAAAGGAACTCTCTTCAGTTCTTTTGTCTACATCGCTCTACCCTATTTTAATACTGCTCTCAAAGAGCATTGAAAAGGACCTCTTCAAAAAAGAGGAGAGAGAAGGAGGACACTCTTGTGTTATCATGTCAGACCAAGATTATTTGAAAATGCTCATTGTCCCTAATAATCAGAGAAATGAAAATAAAAACTACCCTGAGGAATCACCTAACTCCAGTGAGAATAACTCACATCACAAAGTCACAAAGCTGCAGATGCTGCTGTAGATGTGAAGAGAAGGGAACACTTTCACACTACTGGTGGATTGTGAACTAACACAACCTTTATGGAAAGAAGTATGGAGAATCCTCAAAGATCTGAAAGTAGACCTTTCATTTGATCCTGCTATCTCATTACTTGCTATCTTATTTTACTATACGGACATTTATACTAGAATATTTATTGAAGCTCAATTCACAATTGCCAAAACGTGGAATCAATCCATGTTCCCATCAACATATGAATGAATTAATAAACTGTTGTGTATGTATACCATGGGATACTGTTCAGCCATAAAAAAGATGGAGACTTTACATCTTTTGTATTTACCTGGATGGAGTTGAAGAATATTCTTCTTAGTAAAGTATCATAAGAATGGAAAAGCAATGTACCAATGTACTCAATACTAATATGAAACTAACAGATAAACAACTACACAGATACAGAAGATGAAAACACAACTATATTCAAGGAGGGAGGAGGGGGAAAATAGAAAAGGGGAAAAGGTGGGCGATTGATAAGCTCTCACTTAAGGTACACAATATAAGGATATACAGCATACCCCCTGGGTGAAGGGCTCAACTACAAATTGAACTTTACTTTAGAAACACAAGCAGTGTAACCTAATTACTTGTACCCTTATATTAATCTGAGATTTTAAAAAGATAATGAAATCCAAATAAACAAATCCAGAGAGAATCTATGTGTAGTTGGTCATGTTGAGGCTTCAAATGCTCAACTTCAGCCTTCAAATACACTAGCACCATTTTGTTCAAAATGTATTTTTCCAGCATATTTATATAATCAGACATAATTGATAGCTTATTTGTACCCTTTTCTGGACCTTAGTTTATTATAGTTGCTTCCCAGTTGGCAAGAAGCTAGAAATGACTGATAGGAGTAAGACTGAATAGAAATAAACAGAAGACACCATCCCAATGTTAAAGAATATACATTTTTCTCATCAGCCCATGGGACATACTCCAAAATAAATCATATCCTAGAATACAGATTGAACCTCAGCAAAATTAAAATAATAGAAATTATACCTTGTATCTTCTCAGACCACCAGGCAATAAAAGTAGAACTCAACGCCAATAAAAACGTTCATCCCCACACAAAGGCATGGAAAATAAACAACCTTGTGCTGAATGACAGTTGAGTCAAGAAGAGATAAAAGAGGAAATTGTTAAATTCCCTAAATAGAACAATAATGAATCTACAAGTTTCCAAAACCTGTGGGATACTGCAAAAGCAGTCCTAAGAGGGAAATTTATCTCATTAGATGCCTGTACTCAAAAGACAGAAAGACAACCTAATAAATCATATTAAAGAAATGGAAAAGGAAGAACAATCTACTTCCAAACCTAGCAAAAGAAAAATAACCAAAATTAAACACAAGATATATAAAATTAAAAAGAAAAGAATCATTCAAAAAATTAATGAAACAAAAAGTAGGGTTTTTGAATAAATAAAGAAAATTGATAACCATTTGGTCATATTAACTAGAAACAGAAAAGCAAAATCTCTAATAACCTCAAATATAAATTAAAAAGGGGAAATAAGAACAGATATGACAGAGATACAAGAGATTAACTCAGAAAATACAAGAAATTCTACGCCAAGAAATTTGACAATGTGGAGGAAGTGGACCATACCTGGAATCGTGTATACTCTTCCTAGACTTAACCAAGAAGAAATAGATCTCTTGAACAGGCCAATATCAAGCACTGAGATTGCAGAAACAATAAAAAACCTTCCATTAAAAAAAATGCCCTGAACTAGATGGCTTCACACAAGAATCCTATCATAACTTCAAAGAAGAGCTTGTACCTATACCACAAAACTATTCCACATAATTGAGAAGGAAGGAACCTTCCCCAACACACTTTATGAAGCCAACACCAACCTGATATCAAAACCAGTAATAGACCCAAGTAAAAAGGAGAACAAATTTCACTAATGAATACAGATGCAAAAATACTCAATAAAATCTTAGTCAATAGATTACAGCTAAACTTAAAAAAAATTATACATTGTGATCAAATAAGCTTCATCCCAGGGATGCAAGGCTGGCTTGACATATGCAAATCCATAAATGTAATTCACCATATCAGTAAAAAACAAAAACAAAGACAATCTGATCCTCTGGACACATGCAGAAAAACATTTGATAAAATTCAGCATCCTTTTCCAGGAAGAACATTTAAAAATATAGTCATAGGTAGCATATTTCTTAAATTGACTGAATCCATCTATGATAAATCCACAGCTAACATGGTACTGAATGGAGTAAAACTGAAAGCTTTTCTGCTTAGAATTGGAACCACACAAAGATGTCCTCTATTGCCACTACTCTGGAAGTTTTAGTCAACTCAATCAGCCAAAAGAAGGATATAAAGAACATCCAAATGAGGTCTCAGGAGGCCAAACTCTCACTCTTTGTCAATGATATGATCATATACTTAGAGAACCCCAGAGATTCAACCACAAGACTCCTGGAAGTGATTCAGAAACACAGTAACTTCTCAAGGTATAAAATTAATGTTCATAAATTATTAGCCCTTGTAAATGCCCAAATAGCCTAGTTGAGACATAATTCCCTTCTCAGTAGCTTCAAAGAAAATGAAATACTTAGAAATATACCTAACAAAAGAGGTGAATGATCTCTACAAAGAGAATTATGAAACCCTCAGAAAAGAAATGGCAGAAGACATTAACAAATGGAGATTCAATTTAATGCAATCCCCATTAAAATACCAATATCATACTGTGAAGAACTGGAAAAAATGGGTCTTCATTTCATATGGAACCAGAAAAATCCCTGTAGAGCCAATTTTTAGTAATAAAACAAAGCCAGAGGCATCACTCTATCATACTTTTGGTTATATTGCAGGTCTATAGTGAGCAAAACAGTGTGGTGTTGGCATAAAAAAAGAGATGTAGACATTCAGAATAAAATAGAAAATCAAGAGATGAAACCAATCTCTTACTGCCATCTGATCTTTGATAAATCAAATAAAAGCATACACTGGGGAGAAGAATCCCTATTCAATATATGATGTTGGGAATATTAGATAACCACATCCAAAAGATTGAAACTGGACTTACACCTTTCACACTTACAAAAATTGATTCAAGATAATCAATTAGATATCAATTGATTAAGATAATCAAAAGGATAAAAGATTCAAATCTAAGGTATCAAACCATAAAAATTATGGGAGAAACTATAGTCAAAACTCTTGAAAATGTCAGCCTGCAGAAATATTTTATGAAAAAGTCTTCACTGGCAATCACAACAACAACAACAAAAATAAACAAATGAGACTTAGTTAAACTGAAGAGTTTCTGCACAGCTAAGGACACAATTAAAGCAAATAGACAACCTTCAGAATGGGAAAAGATTACATATTACAAATCTGACAAAACTTTGATAACTAGGATTTATAGAAAACTCAAATTAATCAACAAAAAAGAGCAAACGATCCCGTATATCACAGAGCAAGAGACATTAACAGAACATTTTCTGAGGAAGATAGATAAATGACTAACAAACATGAAAAAATGCTCACTGTGTCTAATCATTAAAGAAATGCAAATCAAAAGTACCCTGAGAAATCACCTAACTCCAGTAAGATCAGCCCACATCACAAAAATCCCACAATTTTAGATGCTGGTGTGGACTAGGAGAGAGGGGAACACTTTTACAATGTTCATGGGACTGGAAAGTCATACAACCTCTCTGGAAAGAAGTATGGAGAATCCTCAAAGAACTCAACTTAGACCTTCCATTTGATCCCTTACTAGGCATCTACTCAGAAGGAAAAAAAATCATTTTATCATAAGGACATTTGCACTAGACTGTTTATCACAGCTCAATTTACAATCTCCAAGATGGGGAAACAACGTGAATGCCAATGTGTGGAGTGTGGTTTGTGAGGTGACAGGGCTCCTACAGCCCAGGAGATGCATTCATGGAATGACCCCCAAACTGCTTCTGCTCCCTTCCTAAACCAATAGTCCTTTCTCTTTGTTCCCTCTGTCAGAAAGCACATAGCCTTCTCTCTCTGAAATTCATCTTTTTCCCATGTACTATTACTTCCCCTCACTTTGTAAGATGAAAATATCCCCACTCATTTTCCTTGTTGATTTGCAGCATTCTTAGTATAAGCAGCCTTTTTTGGTTACTATATAAATAAAGCTATTGACACTGTTTCTCCTGCCTACAGTTATCACGTGCCAGACCTTCTGACCCCATCACTTTTATCTCTTGTGTGATCTTTGTCTCTCGTGTATCTTATTTCCTCATCCCCCACCATTCCCATTCTGGTTTGTTTACTCTTTGTACTGGCTCTTGAAAAACATTAACCCATGAATGGGTTAAAAAGCTGTGGTATATTGGAAGTGAGAACAATGTAATCTAAATATTGTACCCTCATATTAATTTGAATAAAGTTTAAAAAGAAAAAAAAAGCTGTGGTATATGTATACCATGGAATACTATTCAACAATAAAAAGATGGTGTCTTTGAAAAAATGCTCATCATCCCTAATTATCAGAGAAATGCAAATAAAAACCACCCTGAGATACCACCTCCCCCCCAGTGAGAATAGCCCACCTCACAAAGTCTCAAAGGTGCAGATGCTGGTGTGGATGTGGAGATATGGGAACACTTTTACACTGCTGGTGGGACTGCAAACTAATCCAACCTTTTTGGAAGGAAGTATGAAGAATCCTCAAAGAACTCAAATTAGACTTTCTACTTGATCCTATAACCTCATTACTAGGCATCTACCCAGAAGAAAAAAAAATCATTTTATCATAAGGACATTTGCACTAGACTATTTATTACAGCTAAGTTTACAATTGCCAAAATGTGGAAACAACCTAAATGCCCACAAACACAGGAATGGATTAAGCAAGCATTGTATATGTATACCATGGAATACTATGCAGCCATTAAAAAGATGGAGACTTTACATCTTTTGTATTAACCAGGATTGACTTGGAACACATTCTTCTTAGTAAATCATCATAAAAATGGAGAAGAAAAAATCCAATGTGCCCAATTCTCATAAGAAGGCAGTAGATGATCTAACATAAGGTGAGGGATATGGAAACGAGGAGGCAGGAAGATGGAAGGAAGGAGGTGGATGGGGAGGGGCTTCACCTAACAAATGCAACCAGTGTAACCTAATTCTTTGTACCCTCAATGAATCCCAAACAATAAAAAATGCATAAAAATACCAAGGCCTAAAATAATGCAAAAAATTAAAAAATTAAGCATTTATTTATATTTATTTTTAATTGATACATCATAATTGTACATATTTATGGGTTACAATGTGATGTTTCACTACCTATCTATGTTGTGTAATGACAAATTAGGGTATTTAGCATATCCTTCACTTCATGCCTTTATTATTGTCATTTATTTTTAATGACTTTGTTTTGGGAGTGTTATGTAACCTAACCTTCTCTCTTCTATTAACAAAATATGAGAAAAATATCAGGTTTTTTTTGCAGTTTTTGGCTGGGGCTGGGTTTGAACCCACCACCTCTGCCCTACTCCTTTGAGCTACAGGCACCACTCTAAAATATCAGTTTTTCATGATGCCAATAAAGTGGACTTTATCAGGATAAAGAAAATACTAAGGTGTATTCCAAGGTTGGATAGTTACTATCTCTTTTCACACAAGTCTGAGCTAGGGTATAAAAGAGGAGATTGCCATCTTTTAACCTTTAAAGAGAATTAATGGTAGTCTCAACTACTCAGGAGGCTGAGGTAGGAGGATGGCCTGATCCCAGGACTCAGAACCCGAAAGGAGCTGTGATAGTGCCACTGTATTACAGCCTGGGTGACAGCATGAGATCCTGTCTTAAAAAAATAAAAAGGGTATTTTTTTTTTTTGAGAAAGGGTCTCACTCTGTCACCCTGGCTAGAGTGCAGGGACGTCATCATAGCTCACTGCAACCTCTAACACCTCTGCTCAAGTGAGCTCTTCCCTTAGCCTCTGAAATATCTGCTATGATAGTCCTATAATACTGTGCTCAGCTATTTTTTTTCTATTTTCTTTTTCTTTTCTTTCTTCCTTTTTTTTTTTTTATTTTGAGACAGGGTCTCACGCTTGCTCAGACGTTTTTTAAGGTTTTTACAGAAGCTCTACATTCTAATATATACAATGGCCAAGTGGGTGATATTAAAAAGTGAGACAGGCTAAGTGGAAAGTGCATTCCACATGTAAAGGGGACTGTCTCCCAAATCAGACTAGGCAGATGGGCTGCAGTGGAGAAAGGAGTATTGCCAGCTCTGATTTTTTTTCAAGAACAAACAAACAAATGAGTGATCTGAATTTTCATGTGGAATTTTTCTCATTTTAAAATACCTACCATGTTTTTAAAACAAACTGAGATAAACGAGCAAACAGAAAGCACAGTGCTGGCCAAACAAAACAATATACAAGCTGGATCTGCCTATGAACCACCTGTTTGTGACTTCTGCCAGCAGTCCCAATTCTTCTACATGCTACAAATTAAACGTGAGAAGCACTGTGATACATACATCTTAAACACCCTAGGCTAAGAATTTAATGAGTAATTATAAAGCCTTGGGAGAATATCTGTCCTCTCTGGACTGCAGTTCCCTCATCTGGAAAATAGGAAGAATTATTGTCCTTTTCTCCTAAGATTGCCATAAGGATTAAATATATAAATACATTATTCTCTTCATTCATCTCTCACCCATCTTCTAGAATCACTCAAAGTCTGAATTTACCCCCAGTTAATCTCCAACCAATACACCATTCACAGTTAGATGCAAGAGGGAAGAGTTTTTCCTTTTTAGTGCTTTCCTTTACTCCCTGCTGTTAGTCAAGAACAAGTTATGTTTTTGACTGGTATCATATTTTTCCAAAGTTTCCTAAGCCCACAGGTAAATTTATAAGAATTCCAGAAGAGTCTTTCTTGCCCATTGCTCTTACTACATAATGTTGTGAAAGTGAGCTTTTCTTCAGGCACTGCTGTAGTCTTACTTTTTTTTTTTTTTTTTTTTTTGCAGTTTTTGGCCAGGGCTGGGTTTGAACCCACCACCTCTGGCATATGGAGCTGGCACCCTACCCCACTGACCACAGGCACCACCCTGCTTTCTTTCTTTTTTTTTTTTTTTTTGGCTGGGATGGGGTTTGAACCCACCACCTCCAGTATATGGGGCCCGCGCCTCACTCCTTTGAGCCACAGGCACTGCCCATCTTTTTTCTTTTTATTAGATCATAACTGTGTACATCACTGCATTTATGGGGTACAATGTGCTGATTTTATATACCATTTGGAATGTTTACATCAAACTGTTTAACATAGTGTTCACCTCACTTATTTGTTAAGACATTTATACTCTACTATTAATATATTTGACATGCACCCTTGCAATATGCAGAGTAGGTGAGGTCCCACCAATTACCCTCCCACCACCCATCCACCCCCTTGCTCCCTGTCCACCCCCCTGCCACATGTCCACTGCCCTGCCACCTGTCCACCCCCTCCCACACATCCACTCCCATCACCTGTCCACCCCTTGCCACACATCCACCCCCCTGCCACATGTCCACTCCCCTGGCACCTGTCCACCCCCTGCCACACATCCACCTCCCTGCCACCTGTCCACCCCTCTCCCCTCTCCTCACCCTCCTCTTCTCTCTTTCTTTCTGGGCTATAATTGTGTTACATCTTTCATATGAAAGTATGGGTGATTATATATTGATTTCATAATAGTACTGAGTACATTGGGTATTTTTTCCTTTCCCCCCATTCTTAAGATAGTTTGCTAAGAAAAATATGCTTTCTATAGTTGTAAAAACTCTATATTCCCCCTTCAGCTACTACTTAAGACCAAGCCACTTTTATTGTTTTTAGTTTACCATAATAAATGCTTACATAAATTCAAATAATACCAAAAATGATTCAACTACACATAAGTACAACATTTTATTTATTTTATTTTATTTTCCAATGCTTTTGATATTTATTGATATCAATAGAATTCAAATGAAGATCGAAGATTGATCACGGCAGCAAATTCTGGTGCAGCTTCCTTCCTGGACAGGATACATGCTCAGATCCTGAGACCTAAGATAAAACAAAGATTGGATTGTTAAGAACCAAGCAAAAACTATGTTTTACCTAATAGAAGATTCTAAACCTGAAGATTCCTGCTTTGACACAAAACCTACTCCTGCCCGCCCCCCCTGCTTCCCTGCCCCGCCCCCTCAGCACAGCAACTCCCCTTCTTTCTATTTCTTTGCCCTGAAAGCCCTGCTGGATCTCTTAACATTTGCTTTTTGGCTGCCTAGACAGTCAGGACACCTTAAAACTATTTAAACTTACCATTCTCCTCCCACCCCTTCTTAATCTAGGGCTAATAACTTAAGACTTTTACCTTAATACTTTTCTGCTTTTTTTCCTACTGCTGCATCTCCAGACTTGGCGCTGTCATCAGGACAGGGTCGGTTTCGGCTTCTAGCTCCTGCTTGGTAAAGCAGCATTGAAGGGCGGTCCTTGTTTCTTATGCGCTCTTTCTTAACAACCACTTCCTCTTTCTTGTCGGTTTTGTCTGAGCTGCCAGTTGATTCCCTGCTTTCGTTCTTCTTTCCTTTATCCTGAACTGCTTCTTTCTCTTTTCTCATTTCCTCTTCCTTTCTTTTAAACATCTTCTCTTTCTCATAACGCTCCTTCTGCCTACGGCGCTCTTCCTCTTGCCGCTTCTGCCTCTCTTTTTCTCGAAGTATGCGCTCCTGTTCTCGTTCATAATCCCGTTCCTTCTCCTTGAAACTTTTGCCACTCTCCTCTTCAGCTCTCTTTGGCTTTTCATCTTTCAGCTCACTATCAGATCTCTTGGGAAATGCACCACTTTGCCCACCGGCTCTTTCATCACTCACGTTCTCTTTGTCCTGTTGCTTGTTTTTTTCTCCTTTGTCCAACTCCTTTTCGTCTCCTTTTTCTGGCTTCTTCAGCAGCTTAATCTTTGGTTCATCCTTTATTTTTTCCACTTCTGGAACTCGGTCTGTCTTCTTGAGTTTCTCCATCTCTTTCCTTTTACGCTTCTCTTCTTCTTTCCACTTTCGCCTCTCCTCTTCTCTTTGTCTCTTTCGTTCTATTTCGCGCCTCCTTCTTTCTTCTCTCTTTTCTTCACGGATTCGCTGCTTATTCTTCAGAAAGCTTAAAAGCGGAGTTGTCTTTTTACTTATTAGGTCTCTCTTCCTTGCTTCTATTTCCTCCAGCATCGTCTCTGGTGTAGCTGTTACCCTCTTCTCATTATCGGTGGCGTAACCTTCCAAAAATTTTCTATAGTCTGGATCATCCTTGATAGTCCCAACTTTGGGATCTCTCTTCTTGGTCTTCTTCTTCGCCGCTTTTTGAAAAGGTGCAAATTCTACGACAGCAGGATACTCTCGACCTCTATTGTCAACGAACACATAACCATCAAAGCGATCCCGGAACAAAAGAATGTCTTCTTGGTTTTTAAAATTGATGTACGCTCTGGCATACAAATGAGGATACAGACTAGTATCATTAGAAAAAAATTCAAAATAATCATGTTCAGGCATAGGTTGGAGATGTTTTAGAAGCTGCTCCTTCGTCATGGTGGGAGGTAATCTTCGAATCACCACCTTGCTCAGAGCCTCTTTCTTCTCCCTGCTTCGATCATGTTTATCTTCTCCTTTGGCACCATCGCCTGAGGTCCCATTGCCGCTGCTTGAGGCCACTGCGGGCGGCGGCAGGGTCACTCGCTTACTCTTGGGTTTGTTCTCCTTCTCTTCCTTCATGGCCACAGCTCCTCACGGCCGCTGGGCCTAAACAGCTCCTCACAGCAGTGATCGGCCTAAATGGCTTCTCACAGCAGTTGAAACTGCCACTCAACAATGGTTGCTAGGCCTAAACGGCTGCTCACAGCGGTTGAAACGGCTGCTCACAGCGGTTGCTGAGCCTAAAACCCGTTAGGCTGGCCACCTGCCGCCAGGCAGCTCGCGCCTAAAGTTCTGCCCCCAACAAAAGCCCCTAGCAACAAGCCAACTCTCGGGTTCCACGACAAGATCTCGTGAGACTTCAGAGCCTTTCAACCTCTCTCAGGGGAAAGATTTTAATGAACATTTTATATGCTATATAAAAGTCCACTTTGATTATGCACCATTGTGTGGTACATATTTTTCTAGTCAGTGAATTTTATCAATAAATAAAATAACAAAATTCATAAATTGATTTCTAATATTCTCTTATATGGTGAATGTATATAACCAGACCTCTAGAGATGGGCATTTAGGTATGCCCCCATTTTTCTTTTTTTGCATTTGTGAGCAATACAAACACTACTATTTTTATACACATTGTTCCTCTTTTTGATAATTTCCTGTAGATGTATTCTTACTTTGCGAGTATAAATACATACATTAAAATTTATACTAACTGACACATTACTTTGTGGAAAATTTATCCTATTCTATAACTCCAAGAGAATAAGAATGAGTGTTCAGTATTTTCCTCCCTCACCAGTAACAGATACTGTAATTTTCCCTTTTATTCTTTATTTGCAAGGCTCATAAAAGACAAAGGATATCACACTGCTGGTTTTTTGTTTCTTTTATTTTGTTTTCTAATTCGGCTTTTTGCTTTGCTTTGGTTGTTTGGTCAAAGATCTTTTCATATTATTTTGGCAGTTTTCTTTCTTTTTTTTTAATTAAGTCATATACACATAAAAATTTTTCTTTTATTTGAATTGTGAATTGTCTGTTACTGCTCTTTTCAAATATTTCCATCAAAAATCTGACAAGGGTACATGTGAATTTTTCTAAATGTAGGATATAAATGTCTTAACACAATAACTAAGAAAATGACATAAAGGCTATGTTAACCAGTTTGATGAAAATATTTCAAATTTTCTATAAAACCAGCACACTGTACCCCATGACTGCATTAATGTACACAGCTATGATTTAATAAAAAAATAATAAAATTCAAATCTGAAAAAAAAGTATTTTTTTTATTCATTTACAGGAACCCCTTTTATTAAATCCATTGTCTGACACAAATATTACAAATATTTATGCAAATATTTCCTGTGTCAATTTTCTATTACTTTCTATGACGCAAGTTTCTTGAGG
Organism: Galago senegalensis; assembly: GCA_963575145.1. Classification (NCBI taxonomy): domain Eukaryota; kingdom Metazoa; phylum Chordata; class Mammalia; order Primates; family Galagidae; genus Galago; species Galago senegalensis. The sequence continues at coordinate 27,543 of CAUYTI010110063.1, read as the reverse complement.
AACAGTAATCATAATGATAAGTAAAATCTGTATTATGACCCTTACAATGTACCGGGCACTGTTGGAAGCTAACTACATGAATTAAGTTATATAGCCCTGTCTACAAATCTACTATGATTGTTCTTATTTTCTGAGGAGGAACTAAGGTACAAAGAAGGTATGTGACTTGACCAAGGTTTGATAGTGACTCTGCGGGAGATTTGGCCACACTCCATGCTCAGAATCACTGTCAAAGATAAACAAAGCCAGACAATAAGGAAAAAGTGAACTAAACTCAACTTTGATCTGTGTAGAGGTGACTATACATTTTAAAGGGTGAATGAGAGAAAAGAAAGGAAGAGCAGAGGGAACTTGAACATAGTCAAGAAAGTAGAAGTATGTAAAAATCAAGAGAGCATTGATTAATGTGATTATACCATCTGGGTTAGTTAAAGCAATTACTGAGTTAAGCTCCTGCCCTCCCACAGAGATTGTAAGACAAAGATTCTATTTTCAGATGCTGGCTAAAATAAATGGCAATATTCTTTTGGAGCTTTGAATTTTTCTAGGCAGGAACTTAAGGGAACTGAAGTAATTGTCCTAGTGAGGAATCCCTGAGTTGTTAGAAACTAAGCTGATGTTTACTGAAATTGTTTAATTGGGGAGAGGGTCAAGGATGAAATCACTTGTGCTGAGAATCTGCAGTTTTTGTAGACCAAGTTTGAGGCCTGGTTGAGAAGACTTTGATAGGAAAGAAAATTTTTATCACCACTACCTTTAATGACAATCAAAATCCATTATCACAAGCTTGTCTTGGTTAAAGATTAACTTTGTTTTTACTGTGATAAACCAAACATAACCTAAAATTTACCATTTTAACCATACTTACGTATATGGTTCAGTAAAATTAAGTACATTCACATTGTTGTACAACTATCACCATTACTCATCTTAGAACTTTGTCATTATCCAAAATTGAAACTCTATATCCATCCATTAAATAGTAACTACCAATTTTTTCCTCCCATCCAGCCCCTGGACAGTACTATTCTATTTGTCTCTATAAATGTGATTATTTTAGGCATCTTATATTACTGTGCTATGGTTTGAAGGTTTTCATCTTCTCCAAAACTCGTGCTGAACCTTAATCATCAATACAGCAGTGTTGGGAGGTGGGGCATAATGGGAGCTATTTAGGTCATGGGGTCTCCACCCTCGTTGATGAATAGAAATGACTTGTGGGACAGGGTTTGCTCTCTCCTGCTCTTCTGCCACATGAGGACATAGCACTCCTTCCCTCCAGAGAAGGCAGCACAATGTACAAGGAAAGATTTTGGAAGAAGAGAGACTGGCCCAAACCTGCCAGCACCATGATCTTGGATTTCCCAATGTCCAGAACTGTGAAAAAATAAATTTCTGTTTTTTATAAATGACCAAGTCTCAAGTATTGACCAGTCTCAAGTATTCGGTTATAGTAGCACAAAACAAATTAAGATATAATGGAATCAGAGAATATTCACTTTATTTTACTTAGGATAATGTCTTGAAGCATGGATCAGAATTTCAGTTTTTGTTAGTGCTAATGTGATGTTACCTTGCTTATATATGTCACTTAAAAATGCATTCACTTAGTGATGGACACTTAGGTTACTTTTATGTTTTGACTTTTTAAACATTGCTTTCAATAAATAAAGAAAGAAAGAAACTTTGCTTTCATGTTTTGGGGGTCATAAATCCAGATGTGGAATTTTTGAATCACATGTTTAAATTTTTCAGGAATCACTATAATTTTTCCACAACAACTGTGCCATTTTACAGTCCAACCAGCAGTACACAAAAGTTCTAATGTCTCTGCATACCTGCTTATACTTGTGATTTTTCTGGTTTTTTGATAATAACCACCCTCATGTGTATGAAGTGGTATCCCACTGTGGTTTTGTTTCCCATTTCCCTAATGTTTAGCGATATTGAACATCTTTTGATGTCCTTATTGGCCATTTATATATATCTTCTTTGGAGAAATATTTATTCAAGTTATTTATTTGCACATTTATTAATTAGCTTGTATTTTTGGTGTTGATACACACACACACACACACACATATATATATATATATATTGTTGATGTTGTTGCAGTTTTTGGCTGGGACTGGGTTTGAATCCGCCACTTCCATCATATAGGGCCAGCACTCTACCCTTTTGAGCTACAGGTGCTGCCCTATTTATATATTTTGAATAATGGATACTTTAGATAGTATACAAACCACTAACACATATATAGTCTGGAAATATTTTCCTATTGTGTGGATTATTACTTGGCTTTCTTGATAATATCTGTCAATGTAAAAATGTTTTTACTATGGATGGATCCCAATTTCTTAATATTTTTCTTTTGTTGCTTGTGCTTTTGATGTCATATTTAAGAAATCATTGTCAAATTCAAGGTCATAAATCATTTCCCTATGATTTTGTCAGAGTCGAATAGTTTTAGTTGTTACATTTCAGTCTTTGATACAATTTGGGTTAATTTTTGTACATGGTATGAGGTAGGAGTTCAACTTTCTTCATTTGCATGTGCATATCCAGTTTTCCCACCATGATGTGTTGAAAGCATTATACTTTGCCTATTGAAGGGTGATGGCAGTCTGTTGAAAATCATTTGACCATATATGCAACAGGCTATTCTTGGACACTTTATTCATTTCCTTTAGTCTATATGACTGTACTTGTTCTAGTACGCTACTGTTTTGATTACTTTATCTTTGCAGAAGGAATTGAAATCAGAATGTTTCAATCCACCAACACTGTCCTTTGTTTTCTAGATTATTTTGTCCATTGGCAGGTTCCTTGATAATCCACACAAATTTTAAGAGGCATTTTTCTATTTCTGAAAACAAAATGTTGGGATTTTGACAGAAATGCTTTGAATCAATAGTTTGCTTTAGGTGGTTTTGACCTTTTAACATTAAATCTTCCAAATCCATGAACACAGGACATCTTTCCATTTATTTATGTCTTCTTTCAGTTCTTTCGGTAGTGTTTTTCAATTTTTAGCATATGTGTTCTTTGCCTTCTTACTTAGGTTAGTTACTAATTATTTTACTATTGTTATTATTTTTGGCTTTGTTTTTAGAGACAGAGTATCACTATGCTGCTCAGGCTGAAGTGCAGTGACTATTCATAGGTTCAGTCATAGCTCACTATCGCCTTAAAGTGCTGGACTCAAGTCACCTTCCTACCTGAGCCTCCTCAGTACCTGTGTCTACAGGAACACACCACCATGCCCAGTTAGATTTTTTGATAAAGATTTTTTAAATGTCTTTTTAAAATTGTTCACTCCTAGTGTAAAGAAGTGCAACTGATGGTGGTGTGTTGATTTTATATGCTGCGACTTTATTGAATTCATTTATTAGTCAGCTGGGGTTCTGTGGAATCTTTAGCATTTTCTACATATAACACCATATTATCTACAAACATAGATAATTTTACCACCTCTTTGCTAATTTCCATGCTTTTTATTTCTTTTTCTTGCCTTAATTGCTCTGTCTAAAACTGCTGATACTATGTTGAATAGAAGAGGTGAACATGGGCATCCTTCTTTTGTTGATCTTTGAGAAATTTTAGTCTTCCATCATTTAGTATGATATTAGCTGTGGGCTTTTCATATATGGCCTTTATTATGTAGAGGTAGTTTCCATCTTTTCCTAGTGTGTTGACTTTTTTTAATCACAAAAGGTTGTTGAATTTTGCCAAATGAATTTTGATGAATTTGAATTTTTCTTCATGAATTAAAATGATCACATGTTTTTGTTGTCCTTCTTTCTGTTGAAGTGGTACATCACATTGATTGAGTTTGATATGTCTGAATCACCCTCCTATTGAATCACTCTTTGTATTTTCCAAAAATACATCTCATTTGGTCATGATGTAAAATCCTTTTCGAGTGCTATTGAAATCAATTTGCCAGTAATTTTTTTTTGAAGATTTTTGCATCAATATTCATCAGAGATATTGGTCTGTGGTTTTCCTTTCTTTCAGTGTTTGTCTGGCTTTAGTTTCAGGTTAATACTTGCTTCATAGATTTCATTAGGAAATGCCTTCTCATCTTCATTTTTTGGGAAGAGTTTTAGAAGGATTAGTGCTCATTATTCTTTAAATGTTTGCTAGCATTCATTAGTGAAGCCATTTGGTTCAGAGCTTTTCTTGGTTGTGAGATTTTTGATTACTGATTGTATCTCCTAATTAGTTATAGGTCTTTTCAGACTTTCTGTTTCTTAATGATTCAGTCTTGGTAGGTTGCATGTCTCAAATAATTTGTTTATTTCATTTACTTTATCTAATTTGTTACCATACAATTGTCATATTACCATTTTATAATCCTTTTCATGTCTGTAAAATTGAAAATGTCCCCTTTTTGTTATGGATTTTAATAATTTAAGTCTCCTTTCTTTATATCTCAGCATAGCTGAAGTTTTTTAAATTTGTTTTATTTCTTCAAAGAGCCAAATTTTTACTTTTATTGATTTTCTCTATTTTTCTATTCTCTCTTTTATTTATTTCTCCTCTCATCATCATTATTTCCTTCCATCTTGCAGTTTTGAGCTTAATCTGCTGTTGGTGTAACATTAGGTTGTTATCATAATTTGAGATCTTTCTTCTTTTAAAATAGCTAAAACATTCACTCATCACCTTTTGCTGCATACCATAAGTTTTGATGCTATGTTTTCACTTTCATTTGTCTTCAAAATATTTACTAGTTTCCCAGGAATTCCTATGTCTCTAATTTAATGCAGGTTTTTATCATAAATGGTTTTGGGTTTTTTTGCTTTTTATTAGAAGCACAAAAAATATACACATGTATATTAATGATAGTTACTTTTAGTATTGGAGATAAACCCATTTTTATTGTGCACCTTTTCAAACTGTTTGAAAATATGGCTATTTTATGTGTTATTTTCATGATATTAATCCAAAATATCCCCCAAAGTTACTTGCATTCCTTTTCTCTGCAGTGAAGTGACTAGTGTTTGGTTTTTTTTTTTTTTAATAGCAAAGCTACCCTTAAGGGTTTGAATGTGACTTATCCTCGTAAAGTAAATCTCATATTAAGATAAGATAAAATTCATTTCAATTTTTGGGTCAAGGCTTAGTGAAATGGGGAAGCACCTATTAAGGGAGGGCATGAAGCCCTACTTGAATCCTTCTCCTCTATCTTCCTTATGGAAAAGAAAAAGCTTCAGCTACCAAAGGAAAGGAACCAAACCCTGCCATATGAGGCCACAGATGAAGATCAATTGCATCTCAGAGATTGGAGCAGAAAAAAACAAATATATAAACTAAACAAAACAACAACAACAAAATTACCTTCAGAGTTGGAATGAAAACATACCTTGGGCGCAAATTATTATAGATAAATGGTATTGGCAGAAGGGATAGGATCACTGAAATGATCCATCTCCAAAATTCAGGACCACAGCACAACCTAAGACAAGGGGGAACACATCAGAGAATGTCCCCCAGTCCCACACCACCTGTCTCCCGAGTGTTGAATATCTAGTAACACCAACCCAATGTAAGTACAGTAGCAAAAGCAAGAAAGACACCATCTCTGAGGCACAGATGGAAATAAAAGATAGAATCGTTAGTGTGGAACAAACATTAAGAAACCTTTAGTACATTAACCCCATCCTAAGCAGAAGGTAACACTAGAGAAATTTGGAGATTGGTGCACTTAGGGTGAATAATTTAAAAAAACCCAAATACAGCTCAACTAAAGCCATAGAAAAAGAATAGGCATTCAGGCATATCACTTTAAGGCATAAATACTGTTTACTCAGTCTCTTTTAACTGACACAAGAAACCCGGTTTTCAACAAAAATACATACAATATACAAATAGGTTAAGAAAGTCACAATGTCAAAGACAAAGCAATCAACAACTAGATGCAAATTTAGCTCAGATGTTGGAATTTAAAATGTCTATGATTAACATGATAAATGTTATATAGTTCAGGGGTTAGCATATTTTTTTTCTGTAAATGGCCATATAGTAAATGCTATAGACTTGTGAACCATACAGTCTGCGTCACAACTACTCAATTTTGCTATGATAGCACAGAAGACAGTACACAAACAAAATGGCTCTATTCTAATCAAATTTTACTTCCAAAAACAGGTGGTAGCCATTAGTTTGTCCATTAAAGATTTTAGCAGAGACTTGGAAACTACAAAACAGATCAAGTGAAAATGCCACAAATGAAAAATACAATAAAATAGATTAAAAAATATCTTCAATAAATTCATCAGTGGGCTAGTCATAATTAAGGAACAAATTCAATGAACTTGAAGATAGGTCATTAAAAATTCACTAAAAAGAAAAAATATTTACAACGATCAGTCAACTAACCAACCTAAAAAGCATCTAAAACTGTGGGATAATGGGAAAATATCAAATGACCTAACATATTTGCAACTGAAATTTTAGAAGGAAACCCAAGAAAGAATGTAACAGAAGAAATATTTGTAGGGATGATGACCAAATATTTTCTAACCATAAAAATGCCAATCCACACAACCAAGAAACTGAGAGAACTTGAAGAAAAATAAATAACCAATACTACACTTAGACACATCAGATGCATTACAACTAAACTGTTAAAAACCAAAGATGAAAGACAATTCTGGAAGGCAGCCATAGAAAAAAGATAAACACAGAGGAAAATAATTATATATCAGATTCCTAATTACAAACAACCCGAGGCTGAAGCCATTGCAAGGGCATTTGTAAAGTGTGATAAACAAAAAAGAAAGTGCCAGTCCAAGATTCTCTGTGAAAGTAAAATAGCTTTCATAAAGTAAAATAACTTTCACAAAGAAAAAAAACAAATAAAGAAAAGATTTTTTTCAGACAAACAAAAGCCAAAAAATTCCATTGTCAATGCAGCTGGACTACGGGAAATGTGAAAGGAAAAATATTTCAAGGAGAGGAACATGACACTAGACAGCTAAAATACACAAAATATTAGAATTAATAAATGCTTCACTTAGGACACTGGAACAAGAAACAATGTAAAGCACACACATGAACTGAATTTTTTAAAAATAATACTAAAAATCAGATGCCATAAATAGATTTAACAAAATATTATGTAAAACATCAACAAAAAGGACTATGGAATATTAGACAAATTAGACTAGGCATGTATAAAATGAGCCATAAATCTTGTTTTTGGATTGGAAAATTCAATATTGTAAAAATGTCTGTCTGTTAAGACCATCCCACAGTTTCAATACAATCCCAAAGTCTCAAAGGTTATTTGGTGTGTGGAAATTAATGAAAAAATTATGTGGAAATGCAAAATCCCAAGAATACCTAGAACAATGTTAAGAAAAAACAAGTTTGAGATTATACTCTGTGGACATTCAGGCTTATTACAAAACTATATTAATTAAACCCTTGTGTAAAATATATGATAGACAAATGGTATAAAATCTAACAGTCTAGAAATAAATCTCCACCTATTTATCTACTTAAAGATATCACTGCATTTCAGTCTGGAAAGGATTATCTTTTAAATAAGATGGTGCTAGAAGATTTGAATTTCTAGTAAGGGAATAAAATGAGTATTGGACTCTACCACACAACAAAATATACACCAAATGGATTGGAGCTCTAAATATGAAAGGTAAAACAAGGCTTCTATTCTATAACAGTAGATGACACAGCAGAATATCTTCATGACTTTAGAATAAGCAATTCTCAAACAGGACACAAAATGTATTAGCACTAAAGAGAATAAATAATAAATTGAAATTCATTAAAAATTAAGATCTGTTCCTCTAAAAATCACCACTAATAGTGTGTAAAGGTGAGTCTCAATGTGGGAAAAGCTATTCGTAATACTTAAAATCAACAAAGGACTCATTCTGAATATGTTAAGAACTCTTCCAAATTGCTGGGTGCAGTGTCTCCTAGCATTCTGGGATGCCAGTGGGTGGATTGCCTGAGCTTACAAATTGGAGACCAGCTTGAGCCAAAGCGAGACCTCATCTCTTAAAAAAAAAAATAGCTGGGTGTTGTGGCGGGTGCTTGTAATCCCATCTACTTGGGAGGCTGAGGCAAGAGAATGGCTTGAGCCCAAGAGTTTGAGGTTGCTGTGAGCTTTGATGCCACAGCACTCTACTGAATGAGACAAAGTGAGACTCTGTCTCAAAAAAAATTTTTTTTTTCCAAATCAATAAGAAAAAGGCAGCCAACATAGTAAATAAATGGGCAAGAGATTTAAACAGGCACATTACAAGTTATAGCATATAAAAATTTAATAACTGTATAAAAGCAGTTGCTCAACTTGATTCATCATAAGGAAATTCAAATTAAATTAACAAGGAAACGTTAATTCATATGCAAAATAATGACTAAAAAAAGAGTGAGAATAACCACATGTCAGCAAGAATGTGGAGCAAGTGGAACTCTCAGGAGTTCAGGAAGGAACATAAATTGATACATCTTTGAAAAACTGATGGTATTTACTAAAGCTCATCATACACATACCTTATAATCTGGGAATTCTATTTCTAGGTATATACCCAGAAGAAATGAGTTTGTATTTGAACCAAAAGTCATGTGCTAGAATATTCATAGCAGCATGATATATAATGGCCAAAAGTTGAAAATAGCACCAATGTCCTTCAATTATACAATTGAAAAAAGTTGTACAATGTTCATATAATAAAATGCCATATGACAATGTAAATGAAAAAATAGCAACATACGAAACATTAATCTCACCAAACAACGTTGAACAGTAGATGACAAACAATAGATTACATATTATAGTCTTCATTTTATGCAGAATTTTAATTAGGCAAAATTAATGAGAAATACTAGAAGTCAAAATAATGATTAATTTAAAGACAGGTGGGTACAGAGGGGCTTCTGGGGTGCTGGTAATACTCTATTTCTTAATTTAGGTGGAGACTTTATAGGTGTGTTTATTATGTAAAAATTTATTAAATTATATAGACATGATTTGTGTGCTTTTGTGTACACATGCATATATAAATTTTAAAAAATTCTTCTGATATAATGTTTACATTTGGTATCTGTTGTTTTTTTTTCTTTTCTTGTAAGAGATGAGATATCACTCTGTCACCAAGTCTGTAGTGCAGTGACGCCATCATAGCTCACTGCAGCCTCAAACTCCTGGCCTCAGGTGACCTTCCTGTCTCAGTTTCCCGAGTAGCTGGGATTATCGGCATGAGTCACTGAGTCTGGTTCCTAATCTCTTTTTCTGGAATTGACTTTTTAAAAATGTTTTCATTCTTGTGTTTATCTGAAGAATAGACTTGACTCCTGAAGGCAATTTATAACTTTGTACTTTGAACTTGTACTTGGGCTAGCCTTTTCTCCTCTGTCATCTCTGGCAGTGTTTTTTCAGATAAGTGCTTTAATAATAAGAGCACACAATGCTGTGTAACATGCTGTGGAATTTAATGTAAATCACAAATATAAATTTTTAATGATCAGGTATTTTTTGTTTTTGCATTAATGGTGTCTTCCAAAGCATAGTAAATAGGTATATGCATTGAACAGATAGAGAGCAGTATTGTTTTTTGTTGTTGTTGTTCTATTTCAGCTGAGAAATACCAAAGGGTTTACGTCAAAGGAGAAATTTTCCACGCTAGTGTCACAAGTTCTAGATTTTATGTTCCATTTGAATTATATGTGGCAGTCTAAGCAAACAAGCTGAAATATCAAGTTCTCCACTGTGCTTAATTGGTCTTTCTTTCTTGTCTTTAGAGCTTCTTCATCTTTCTCTTCTGAGATTTCCTCTCTATCTCCTTCTAGATACTTGGGACCTCTTAAGAAAAGGTGACCAGACGTCTTGCTTTTGGTGGGAGAGTCCCGATTTTTAACAATTTGTCCTGCCTCCCGCAGCATTTTAAAAAAGTGTCAATTTTTGGAAAGAATGCATGACAAGCTAGGGAACAGTGGGAGAATGGGAAGGGAATATACGGTTTTCGGCTGCTGAAAAGGTTAATGTAACTCCGTTTGGGAATGAAGAGGTTAATGTAACTTCATTTGGAAATGAAGAGGCTAATGTAAATTCTCTACTCCCCTCCTGGGCAGGTCGCCCAGGTGGATCAGTGCCCTACTCCTTTGAGCCACAGGCTCCATCCTATAAATAATTTTCTTAATGTATTATATTTGTAAATTATACTTATGTTGAAATTTAAAAAATATATAGTACTGTTTTTACATTCTTTGAAAATTTTTGTTGCTCCATATAGACCAAAATTTTAATTAAGAAACCCCCTCTCCGTCTCCCCCACCCCCACCCCATTGGTCTCACTTTACCAATGTTAAAATCTGGTCATCTTATCTTAAGAGAGCACCACATTTACAGCATAGAGTTAAATGAGGTTTTTTCCAAGTCAATTGATAATTCTGCTTTCAAAATCTCTTTCAGACAAAATGATGAACTGTCAAGTTTGCCACCCCACCGCCTGTCTCTTCTGTTTGTGTTCTCAAACAGTCCCCTATTGTCCCTTCTCTGTCTACATTCCTTGCATTTTACTAAATGAAGGCAGCAAATCATTTTTAGAGCTTTTCTTATATTTTCCACCATCCTACATGCTATTATGATATATTTCTCTTCTAGTGAAAGAAAACACTTAATCTAGTCAACATTTTCTTAAGAAAACTCATAAAAGTCAATGCAAATAGTTTTGGACTTTTCAGGATTATGGAAGTAAGATTGGAGGAAAAGGCACTTTTTCAGCTTTTCAAAGCACAGTTTGTAGGCGGCTACCTAGCCTGTACAATTGGTCCTGATGGATGTACTCAAATAGAAGTCAAAAATCATCAAGAAAATGTACCTGCTAGACTTGTATATTGGATATAAATGTAAGAAGTTGAGATGAAAAACTAGTGAGAGCTTATTATAGTTCTATAAATAATAGCATCAGCCTCTCAGTGGAAGAAAACAGAACTTTCTTCCTCTTTGGCATTTATGAAAAATGAATGACTTCTATATATGTTGATATATTTTTTGTAGTTTACCTTTCTGCCATCCACTGATGTCTAATTGGGCTATAGTCACTAATGCTATTATTATAGGCTAATGTGTTATTATTATCTCTGACTGGGAATCAAGCCAAAAAATAGACCTTTAAAATTTTCAATACCTGTCTTTGTGTATAACTTTGTTCTCTTTTCTAAACAGTTCTGCCGGTTATGGAGAGTAGGTGCAATCCACACTTTATTGATGAGGAAATTGAAGCACAGAAGCTGTGACTTGTGCATGAACATGCAGCTAATTAGGGACAGAGCTGGAATACATGCTTTTTATATTTCTGTTGTATACCATGCTGTTTCTACTATGAGCAAGTAAAACCAGAAGGAAAAGAATTAGAGAAAATAAAGACTTTTATTCCCCTTTTCCATTTAAAATCATAGCAGTCATCAAAATAATACAAATAATCAGTATTTTTGAACTATTCACATCTATCCAAAAGAAAGAATATATTAGACATCTACTGTTTATCCAACATGGTTTACAAATTTTTGAAAGCCTATAGTCTGGCTAACTGATGACCAGAAAGAGTTTAGCCACTCTTCCTAAATAGCCTTGATTACTTTCACAGAGTGACTAGGGATGGAAAAAATAAGATCATTATCCAATACCAACATAATTGGATTTTTCCTTTAAAGTAATTCTGATTGTTGCAACAAAGTTTGCACCTACATCTATTACTAATATATTTCAAATAACATTGAATATTATGGAGTCATTATTTAGCACAGTATTTTATTTTTAAAATATTTTTAAAACATTATATATTGAGATATAAATATGTGTACAAATCAAGATAATTTCACTCTAGGGATAGGTAATAAGCCTTTGACGTATTTTAAGTTGGAATCAACAAAACTAAAATATTTATATAGCATTTCACATATTATGATCAAAATACATACTGGAGAGTTTTTGCTTTAAAATAAGAGATGTTAAAATATATATTTCATTGGTGGTAGTCAAGAGTGATGTCTGATTAGAAAGATGATACAGGTCTCATTGACCTTATAAGAACCAGATAGGTATTTGGGGTCAGACAAAGTTTGCGAACTCATTCTAGAAAAAGCGCTATATACTTCATTGCTGTATATACTATGGTCAACTCTGAAGTACTCGCCTTGGGAAGGTATGCACTAATGCCAGAGCTTAGTCCACCCTTCAGAGCACTTTTGAAACTTTTTTTCTGGAATGACTGTCAGAGATGTCATTGTATGGGTCTAATGATTAAGTTCCTGTCAATCTATATGTCTTGCTAAGTGATGTTCATTGTGCTTGTTGTATGTTTTTATGTACCGTATGATAATAGCTGTGATGGTCACTCCAGAAAAAAGTTCCAAAAGTGCTTTGAAGGGTGGACTAAGCACTGACATCAGTGCATAGCTTCTCGAGGGGAGTACTTCGATAGTGACCATAATATATGCAATAATGAGGTATGTAACGCTTTCCCTAGAATGAGTTCACAAACTTAATTGTCAGACCTGGTAAGAATCTGACAAACCCAGAAGCTAATGACTCTCTGTGCAGAGTCCAGTATCCAGAACTCTGTTGGCTCTGTATCCCTCTGCCACCTGATGTGAGTACTACACTGGCTGACTAGCTGTAGGAAAATCACTGCATCAGCCCAAGAGTAAATCTTTTCTGCAAAGTGTTAGTCTGTATGTATCAGGACATAGAGTGGGAATTAACCTGAGCTACATGCAAGTACAAAATGTGTTTGTGGTTATAAGTATTTTTTTTACCCATGACTGAATTTCATCTAAGACTTGTTTTCAAAGTGGCATACCACATATTGGCGAAGTTTGGCCATCAGAAATATATGACCCCCATCAAATACTAACTACCAAAGTCTCCCTTTAATACCATAAAAGCCTGATAATTGCTAAATGGCCAAATTGCCATAGGATCTTCTTTTGCAAATGACTGCTTAGGATGTGTCAGGCACTCTGATAAGTATATTTCCTACTTTATTTATTATTTAACTTTTATACCAATTTGATAATTTTAAAAATAATTTTTATTGTCTTCATTTTTCTGATGAAGAAACTGATACTTAGAGAGACTAGATAACATGGCCAAGATTTTCCAGCTGGTAAATAGTAGAACTGAGATTTTTATTCAGATATACCTACTCCAAAAGTAAACACGGGCTAGTGTTTGCTAAGGCACATGTACACACAGTTGTGTACACGGATTATTTCAGTTTATACGCATTGTCTTTAGGAATAATGACTCAGTGAGAAAGCTATTTTCTTCACAATCATTTTATTTTTCTGTTTGCCTAGTCAAAGATGACTCACACTTGTCTCTCATCTTCTCTTTCAAAGTTTTCTATTTTATTTTCTTCAATGAATTTGTTCTAACTCAAATTCACTTGTATATTTCTTTGTATTGATTACTTTTCCCCCATCTTCTTCCAAGAGGATCCCAAAGAGACTAGGTATCTTCAGTATCTATGTATATAGTAGTAGCTCAACAAATATCAATTACATGAATGAATGGATGGACTGTATCAAAGAGAAGGTTTCAATGTGGTGCTAATTAGTCACTAGGTTTCCATCATTTACTAATCTTTCCTTTTTGATAGAGATAAAGAAGGCTTGGGGTGAGAGAGCATATTTGATAAAAGAAAGTATATAGTTAGGAATTATTCCTGTTCTATATAACTAGCAACCCCAAATTTCTATTTAAGCTGCTTCCTTTTAAAATAAAGTTATGTAATTTAAAAATATGAGTATGCTAGTAGAAATTAAGTAGATGAGTACGTAGGTTATGGAGATGTTATGACAATGATTATGAATGATTCATGCCATCATCATGAAAATATGAATATTTTGTAGTGTGGAAATAAAGAAATGTGGTTTAAAATCCAGTTCAATTTCATAGTAGGGCTGAGTACATTGGATACTTTTTCTTCCATTCTTGAGGTACTTTGCTAAGAAGAATATTTTCCAGCTCCATCCATGTAAACATGAAGGAGGTAAAGTCTCCATCCTTCTCTAGGGCTGCATAGTATTGCCCTACTATGAAATTAACTTATAGCTTTCATAGGAAAGCTATAACCCAGTTATAGCCCAAGAATATGGGGAAAGCGGAGAGAGGGGAGGGGAGGAAGGAGGATGGGTGGAGGGAGGGTGATTGGTGGAATCATGCCTATGGTTCATCTTATAAGGGTACATGTGAATCTTTCTAAATGTAGAATATAAATGTCTTAACACAATAACTAAGAAAATGACATGAAGGCTATGTTAACCAGTTAGATGAAAATATTTCAAGTTGTATATAAAAATAGCACACTGTACCCCATGCCTGTATTAATGTACATAGCTATGATTTAATAAAAAAAATAATAATTAGAAAATAAAAGCAGAAACATTAATCAAGTTAAAAATATATAAGGACACAATAAATACTAAAGTCCTATGTATATTCAGATGCTTACTGTAATTTCGTTTCTAATAAAAAGGAAAGACTTTTCCTTTGCATTATCATCAATGATAATTAATAGGAGATTAATTAGTAGAAGACTGATGTGTGTCCATCCTATGGCATACTATGTAGTATATATTATGCCTAGGAAAAATGAAGTGGAAATAAATTAAAGGGTAGAAGTGGTTAAAAAAAATAGCATAAAATATGCCTTGGGTGTTGTAAAGATAAATAATATATGCAAAGTTGAGAAACTGACAAAAAACAAAATAAAGTAAATCCAGTTCAACAATTCAATTGAACAGCAAGGCTCTAGGGTAGCTCCAAAATAATTCTATGTCATGATTCTGACTTTCAATTCAGATTCAATGGGAGGACAACATGTAATAAATGATTAAGATACAGATCATAATGCAAAAGAAAATTTTTAAAAAGTGAAAAATCAATTTGGACATGAATAGATAGGAAAAAATACGACTTGACAGAGGTGAACTCTGTTCTAAAAATGGAATTTTACTAGACACCCACCTACTGATTCAACCAAAATCTGATGAAAGCCCACAGTCAAGAAAACAATGTATCAGGCATTCTCACAGAAACTAACTTAAAGGACCTTGCTTTCTCCTGCTCTGAAAATAACCACAGTCCAGTGAAGGATTGACTTGTAGTGCTTAACTGTTATATAAGTTAATATAAAGTAAAAAATGATTAAGAAAAAAAAATAACCAGTTGCATCTATGGAGGGATGATATGGTCAAAATAACCTTCCTACAGATGACAGCTTTTGAGTTAAGTCTTAAAGAATAAAGAAGAATGCTTCCAGGGTGCCGCCTGTGGCTGAAAGAAGTAGGGTGCCAGCCCCATATACCAGAGGTGGCGGGTTCAAACCCAGCCCCAGCCCCCCAAAAAATGCAAATAAAAAAGAATGTTTCTACAGTTGGATGAATTAAGGTTAGGTGACAAACTAAGCTGAATGACAAAGTAGAGACAAGAGTCAACACAGTGTGTTAGAAGGATGAAAGGGAAACTGGCTTGATCAGCACAGACAGAAGGTGGTTTGATTTATCTAGTGGATTCACACTGAAAAGTAGAGAGATAATCTTTTTTTCTTTTAAAGATGGAGTCTCACTATGTTGTCCAGCCTGATCTCAAACTCCTGGCCTCAAGCAATCCTCCTGAGCTGCTGACATTGCAGGTATGAGCCACTGTGCCTGGCTATAAAGGAGATAGTCTGAAACAGGCAATGAGTGGACAGATTCTAGGCACATTTTGGTTTGGTGGGGCCCTCTTTAATATTATATCATACATATTATAAAATTATTAATGGAATATTATGTATGAGCAAAATTACTTTAAAAGGGCAAGGAAACTGCAACCAAATTTAAATCTTTAGAAAGCTGACAAGCATTTTAAAAATCTAGAAAAATAACTTATTTATTAAGGCATGGGTTGAACACCTCTGCAATACCTTTCTTCATACAACTTTTGCCTGATAGGTATTAAAAATGTCTGTAGAAAGAATAGAGAAATAATTCTCTTCTTCCTGTAGCATGATTGAAATTTATTTTTATGATTGCTAGTTTGAAAAAGGTTCTTTCAGCTTCACAACTCATTATCCGTAATGTCATGTAAAGTAGAATTGTTGTCAAATTTAGTAAAACTTCTATCAAACTTCTCTCATATGTGAGCTAACGATTTCTTGGCACTTCACATTTTCCTGTGCAGTAACTAATCTCAGACACTCTTTGATGGCACTCATTAACAAATTGTCATTGATGTCCTCATTGTAATGGCAAATTCTGAGCTTTATCTTTGTAGTGTCAGATAACTTGTCAACTTCTCTTTAGCCACATTTTTAAAAATCCCATGACTCTATTTGTCCTTTCAATGTCATCTGACATTAAATAAAATCAGGGTGGCTTGATACAGTGGTCTTAACTGAGTGTAGCTACAGTATGATACTTGTGTAATTTTTTCCAGAAACATATGATTATGTGAACACATTGCTAAAGCCTGGCTAGGGCCTTTAAAGGAGCTAATGCAACTGAGAGGTCCAGAGATTAAGTTTTATTAGTTCCTCAGAAATTCTACTACTGGGTGAGATTTTTAAGTACTTCAGATGCCAGGATGAGAAAAGTGAACCTAACAGATATATTAGATGAAATAAGATATATTGGATAAGGGATGCAAAGTATAAAATATAAAGTGCTGATGTATTTTTTAAAAATGTAAATTCCAGGGTAAATTTTTGTGCTAGGGAATATGCTAGTTGGCCCAATATGAACTGCTCTTCTGAAAATAAACTTGGTCTACCTTTAAGAATCTGCTTCTACAAACAAGAGGCATAAAGAAACCATAAAATTGTTCAAAAACCTTTGTTAAAGGTATATTTGCATTTATTTAATCATTCATGACAATTGGTTACTCATTACCATATTCAGATACTGTATCCCATAATTTAGGTAGCTGTGAATACAATGACTAGAACTTCATTTTGCATAAAACCAAGGGATGCAGATTAATGATATCATATAGGACCTTTCCAAGCCTATAGAAGCTAAAGGGCAATAAAGAATGGCTAAGGAAAATGTTCTAATGTGGCAAACAGTGCGGGGGCTCACACCTGTAATCCCAGCACTCTGGGAGGCTGAGGTGGGTGGCTTGCTTGAGCTCAACTGAGTTGGAGACCAGCCTGAGCAAGACCAAGATCCTGCCTCTAAAAAATAGCTGGGTGTTGTGGTGCCCCCTGTAGTCCCAGCTACTTGGGAGGCTGAGGCAAGAAGATTGCTTGAGCCCAAGAATTTGAGGTTGCGGTGAGCTGTGATGCCATGCCACGGCACTCTACCATGGGGCAAGACAGGGAGACTCTGTCTCAAACATAAAATGTGTTAAGTAGTGAAAAATACAGCTTGTTTTAGAGTTTATTGGCTAAATTCACCGTGAAACTAAAATTTTCATGAAATAGGAAACTCTGGATCATGCTACAGAATAAAAGCTTGGAACCAAGTTTCGCCAAAGGGTAATTCTGGAGAAAATAAATAAATTGACAAACGAAATTGTTATTAGTAGCACTTTAGCCATTTCAGTGGTATACCCTGATGACTATAGAGAACATGATTTACCTTCTGAAATGTGAAGCAACAGATGATTCCCAGGAGTAAGGTGAAGCAACAAAAATAAGATGGCTTTTAGTTTTTTATGTTCTTTTCAGAGAGTAACTTATATTGAATATATAGTATGTTTCAGTGTACATTGAACATATGTAACTCATAATGGTCACCATATCTGAGCATCTATAATACGTCGTTCTAACTTGTTCTCTGCCTTTCCCATTGTAGACGAAGCCTGTGAATTAGGGTCATAAATTTATTCATATTATAACTCACATTGGTGAAGAAAATGAGAGATTCTTTCAGAATAAAAGTCCTGTAGAGACATAGCAACCAAATGTAATGTATGACTACTTTGGTATCCTGACTGGACCAAAATCAACTGTAAAAATATTTTGAAATAATTAGGTAAATTTAAATAGGGACTAGGTTTTAGATGATGACATGGAAGTAGTTTTAATACTTTGGGGTGTGATAATTCCATGGCGAATATGTTAGCACCAAGTTCCTATCAGTTAGAGAATGCATATTGAAGTATTCATGGGTAAGATGACATGATGTCTGGTATTATTTTTTTAAATAATCCAGAATCCACACATCCAGAGTTTAGACTAAGAGAGGAAACAAAATTGGCAAAATGTTGATAATTGTTGAAACTGGGCAATGTGCACAAGGAAGTTCATTGCACTATTTTCTCTTCTTTTGTGCATATGTGAATTTGTAGAGACTCAGTTTCCCTTTTCTCTTGTACCCCCAACACCACATGCCTCCTTCTCCCTCAGTAGTACGTGTACTGGTGAGCTTTGCCTATACTGAACAGAAGTCCAGAGGACATAGTGATGTAGGCTGGGACAAGATTTTAAAATTGCCCATAAATACATTATTTACAAGAGCTTACAAATACTGCCGCACATAAATCACAAATACGTTTAGGCAATATTTACCTCTTAATTATAATCTTAGATGATGAATTTTTTTAAAAACTAATTGAGTTCATGCTAATGAGGAACTTTGGTTGAATAAAATAATCTAAGAATAAATATGAAGTGTTGAGCATCTACTCTAATCTAGGCACTGTACTAATTGCTTCACTTAGATTATTCTCACTTAACCCTCCCATTAGCTGTGTAAGGATGATGTTAGCACCTTCATTTTATAAACAATAAATTAAAACAAAATTATTATATGTGAATCCGTGGTCTGAATTTTTTCTGAGGTAGAGACTTTCCAGGTCATTTATTTAGTTATTTCCTTCAAATTAAAGAGCTAAAGAAGGAAATGGGGAGGGCACACTTATCTTTTATGGCTAACGCATTAAGCAGGCAATATGCTAGGCATTCCACAAATGTTATCTCATTTCACAATGGCTTGTGAGGTAGTTATGATCATTGGTATTTTTCTCAGTATTATAGGCGAGAAACTGAAAGAATCAGCCGTGTCAGGTAATTTCTGCAAGAGCACACAGCTGGTGAATTTGTATCATCCCACCCAAGATTGTCTGCCTCTGAAGCCTGTGTTCTTTGAAAAAACTTATATACATTATTTTGTAGACAAGCAATAAATCTATTAATCTATTATAAATCTATTAATCTAGTAATTCTATTAATATGTATATATTAATACATACATATGTGGACTAACTACCTGGCAACCCCTATGTTGGGTGTAGGAAGGAATACAAGAAGTGATTGATGGAATAATTGTACACTAGAGAAGCATATGACCTAGTTGAGGGGAGGAGTAGCATACATACCAACAAATAAAACCAGAACATATGCATTAGATTAATAAATTTTAGAAGACTGAAATTCAGTCCTTATTAAAATGCAAATATTACTTAAAGAGATCTACTCGTTAAACCCTCATAGTCTATATTGAGAAATATTTTATGGACCAGTACTCAAAAATCAATGTTTTTTTTTTTTTCTGAAATAAGAGTTTGACAAATTGTACCCTGTATATTTTTCTTATTTTAAAAATTTAATATTGTTGTTTCTGGGAGTTCCCGGTCAAAGTGCTTTGAAATAAAAATGAATTATACGATTGAGAAAACTTAAATCAATATGTGAATAATGAGAAGCACTTTATTACTAAATATCAAGGTTTGTTCAATTCAGTAACTCTAGAATATGAAAATACTGTGGTCAGAGAAAACCATTAGGAAAACAAATGGTTCTCTTAGATCTTGAAATGCGCATTCTTTCATCTTCAAGAGAAAGACTACATGTTCCATAAATAGAAGTTCTTATTACAGCTCATGTTTAGGTAATTACCCCCAACATTGTAAGGGAAACTGGGAAACTTTCTAATTAAGTGGGATACCTTGCCAGATTTTCTGGTTTAGTGGGATTCTTTTTTTTTTTTTTTTGAGACAGAGTCTCACTTTGTTGCCCTCATTGGAGTGCAGTGGCTCATAGCCCACAGCAACCTCTAATTTTGGGGCTCACCTTGGCCTACCAGAGTGCTAGGATTACAGGCATGCACCACCGTGCCCAGCCTTAAGTGGGATATCTTGCCAGATCAGGAAATATGGGATTCAGTCCTGGTTCTACTAGTAACTAGCAAAATAGTATTGTATAATCCCTATCCATCGCTACTCCTCAATTTCTCTATCTTATATGAAATATGATGATCGAACTAGGTGATCTGCAAGGTTCCTTCAAAGATTGACACACCAAGTTTCTCTTGCTCTGTCTGTGTAACCCTTGTCAGGGTAGAGAATGCAAGACTTCTAAGAGGTTTTATCTTGTCTTTTTTATGTGCAGGGAGGGTATTGGTACCTATTCCTGAGGTACAGCTTTCCTCATGTGCATAATTAGAGCTACTACATTTGTAGTCAAAAGAAGAAGGGAACCAGTCAGCGTGTGAACAATTTGTTGTACTCGGAGTTGGTGACAGGATGATTTTGTAACTTTATGGGTGCTAGAAAATCTCTTGTCCAAAGACAACCCTGACCCCCAAACTCAAACTGACGCCCAGGTGACAGTTTAATTCCTTTTTGCTTATTTCTTTGGTTATAAGTTTTTTTTTTAAGGTAGCTTTGAGAGAAGTAATATTTTAGATTTCATCAGACATAATAATTCACAATCACGTATTTGACAGCAGGAGGATAGCAAAAGTAGTAAGGGAAAAGGAGCCACCCCTAGTCTCACACCAAGAAAATTTCTATTCTACAGTTATAACTGGGGGGCGGGGGGTAAAGGCATGATATTTCTATATTTAGTGTAGTGGATGCACGCAGGTAGAATTTTTTTCTGTGCAATGTTATATTTTTGGCAACCAGGGGATCAGAAGTGTCTCCACATCAGAATGCGGAGGGCAATTCTCGGAGCACATGATGTTGTCTTGTTTCTCAATGTAAAACAGAGAAACAACGATTCTACCTTACTGCCTATTGTTTTTTTTTCTTCTCTTAACAATTATTTTTATTAAATCATCACTGTGTACATTAATGCATTTATGGGGTACAATGTGCTGATTCTATATACAATTTGGAATGCTTACATCAAACTGATTGACATAGCCTTCACCTCACTGAATTATTGTGCTAAGACATTTATACTCTACTCTTAACAGATTTGACACGTACCCCTGCAATATGCACCAGAGGTGAGGTCCCCCCGATGACCCTCCCTCCCTTAACCTCCATTCCTCATTACCCTCTCGATGAAGTGCAGTCCACAACTGAGCACCTAGTTGTGTTTTTTTCTCTCTCCTTCTTTCTCTGTCTGCAACCCCCCAACCACCATCCTATGAACTATCTTTAATGTGACTGTTATCTTTTTCTACAGACACAGGCATTGTGACACACTTGATTCTCTATGTCTCAATTATTTGGCTGAAAGCCATTTTATCAGGTCATTTTGCATTTTTATCTTACATTTGTAACATGATTAAACATCTTGAAAACAATTCTTTGGAAAAAGACTTTTTTTGTTTGTTTGTTTGTTTTTCTAATTCCTTCAACTAGATTTCAAAATCTATAGCCAGTCACCTGAAGTTAATGAGTGTTGTTCTGGTGGTTCAGTAGCAGTCAGGCATATCACCTTGAACGTTATTTCTCCTCATGTCTAAGACAGTGACAGCAGGTCTAATGCATCTTTCTGATTAATCATTTCATACTGCAAAAATGAAAACTATTCAAGGAGTAGCCATTTATTCCCTTGTTGATTGTACAAAACATCAAAATTTTTGCTGTCTTAAAACATGGGAGCTGTCACCAAGTTAGGATAAAATTTTGAGAGTGTGCCGGTTAAAAAGGGACACTTAAAAGGCAAGTACGACACTTTAATATGCTTAGGAAAGATGCCAGGGATTTAGTCCCTTTTGAAAAACATTGGCTACACCAATTCCAAAGTATGCCAGGCATATTTTCTCCTCAACAGCACTGGAAGTGCAATCTAAGTACAGTACTTTGAAATGTGTTTGCAGGATTATGGGAGGCACACATAGAATTCAATTGCTAAAATCTGTTTCTGTCCAGATTTGTGACTAGAGAGAAAACATCTGCCAATAACCTCAGTTTGGCTACATTATTTTAAACAGCCTGAAAAAAGATTCAGATGCCTTTCTTTTTATTTTGCTATACCTTCATATGGTTTTTAAAAGAAAGGGAGTTTTAAAATTATTTCTAAATTTCTTCAATAGCATATTCTTTTAATTTAGTATATTGTTTTGAAACTTCTTTTTTGTTTGTTTGTTTGAGACAGAGTTTCACTATGAGCGCTGGGACGTCACAGCTCACAGCAACCTCAAACTCTTGGGCTTAAGTGATTCTCCTGCCTCAGCCTCCCAAGTAGCAGAGACTACAGGTGCCCGCCATGACGCCCGGCTATTTTTGTTGCAGTTGTCATTGTTGTTTAGCAGTCCTGGCTGGGTCACACCTGCCAGCCTCAGTGTATGTGTGTAACCACTGTGAAACAGTATTAATTCTCATTATGACATTGCTGCCAAAAGCTTAGAGTTAGGATTGAAGTGTTAGGATTAAAACATTTTAATAAAAATCAGGCTCCTAACTGCCATCACTAAAAGTAATTCTGTTGCAAATATTTTGTTAATTATAGAGGGTGGGGAACTTAAGGCTGAGGGGCCACATGTGGCCTTGTGGATCCTTGAGTGGGCCTTTTTAAATGAATGCAAATTTTACACAATAAATCCTTTTAGGAAATGTATTTGTTTTGTGGTGTTTGGATTTGGTTTGTCAAGGGGGTACACTTGGGGATCTGGAGGGACACATGTGGTCTTGAGGCCCCAGGTTTCCCTCTCTTGCAAGGCAACATTAACTAATACCTTTCCAAGAAGAAGAGTCTTCCCAGGCTATAGCAGAAGCAAAATTAAGAAACACAGGGCACATTTATCTATCAGGGAAAGAAAGGAACATCAGAACTGTGACATCTAAAATGGAGCCCTAAACTTGGGAAACAGAGAAGTTTTCTGTACCTGTTGATGTGGTAACCAAAAGTAATCACATTTTTTTTTTTTTTTACTTTTACTGGTAGAGAAATGTAACTGCATGAAAAATGTTTTAGAAGCTGTTCCTACTGTGTCAGCTGAATGACACTCAGTGTTCAATTGTTGATGAGTCATTATTACTGTCAGCCAAATGCATTTATCATTACTAAATGCTATGCTGCTTCATGAGCCTCCAGGAGAATTCTCTATCTGCCTCAGTTGATGTAGGGGTCATATCTAGAACACAGAAGGCTGATAGCTTGTCATTTTGACTTGAAATACAGAGGAAAAAAAGAAAAGCCATATTAATCTGTACATAATTACAGGGCTTTGATTCTGGTTATTTGAACAGAAAGTACAGAGATTTCTCATATACACCCTGTCTCCACATATTGACAATCTCCCCCACCCATTTATTTTGATACTAGACTAGCACACTCTCCCTCTATTCCTTATCATTTATAGACTGTGCCACTCAAATTGCCTGACTTTGTAATTAAGGAAGGTTTTAAGGCTATCGTCTTGATTGAAGATCCATTCTCATTATTCAGAACATTAGATGTAGAAGCAGTAGACTTAGGAAATTGGGGTGAATGTGTGCTGACCCCAGGTTGGCTACTCTGGATTAATTTTTCTTTCCTGGCCTTTTAAAATGTAAACTCTGATCTCTTCTTTTCTGGTGGAGTGCAGATAAGATATTCAATAACTTGAGGGTGCTGGTTAGTTGAGTTCTGGTCAACAAATGTGTATTTGAATTTATAGGCAGAGCTAAAACTAGGGCAGGGTGATTTGGACTTTGTCTCAGGACATTAAAATTGAAAAGAAGCAGAAAATAATAATGTTCACTTTTAAAACTTAACAACTAATGTAAATAGGCATCTTCCAGAAAATGTACTATTAACATATTTCTGTGAACTGTGTCATGCATTTTAATTTAAATTTGATTAACTCCATTTCACTGTACTGTCTTTAGGAAGGTTTACTTTCCGACTATAATATCTGCTTTCCCTCCCCTCCAAAGAGTCTCCTTCGACAATACACTAATGTATATCAATTCTTACTTATTGATGGGCCAGTTTTCTTTCACTATCTTACTGTTATTAACATTGCTTCTATCTCCTTAGTTTGTTATTGACACTGACTTTATCTCAGAGGTACCTGAGTTGATTGAACTAATTGAATCAGAACAATAAACTTTTGTCTGCAAAGGTCTCTTAAAATTATTACTATATGCAATTAGTTATTTCTAAAATAATAAACATGGTTCCTAAGTACTTGTTAAGTTCATCTGACTTAGGCAGATTTTAAAGATTAAGAAAAAGTGTCCAACTTTCTTTTCTGTTCAGGGATTGACCTTTGAGGCTAATGCTTATCCCATCTTGGCATCAGGAATGTCGTAAGCATAGCTCAGTAATGATGCAGAAAAGACGATGATGAATAGCCAATCTCCCTTGTAGATATTTTAAATATGACACTAATTTGGTTGGGAAAGAAAGGCCTTCAACACCCATGCTTATTAGGTAACAAATATTCTTGCTAACCTCAAATACACAAAATGTTATTTAATAACTTTCAAGTGAGGAAAGGTGGTGATCGATGGACAACTTTTTGAACCAATATACCTAAAATCATATTCTAGGATTCTGGTGCCCTCCAAGGGGACAATATTTCTCAACAAATAACTCAGACATAAGCAACACAATATATTTAGACCACATTTACCCCTGGCAACACGTAATTGTCTAGCAAGTACAAGCTGGGCTGTAACAAAGAAGTTTGGGTGGGCGAATGGAACAATTTTAGACAGATACAGGCGACAACTATTAGCATTAGAAGACACCTAATGAGAATATTGGAGAAGAAATATTTCTGGCATAGGACATCTTGCAGAAGGACAAATCTGAAGGAAATCATATACCCATGCTTATTGCGATACCTAATGGTTAAATAAAAAGCACATTTTTATATTTGAAAAGAAACTTGTAGTCCTTTGTCATCTTTTTCACAAGAGAGGAAGATTTGCCTCTGTGGCTGTTTTTAGTATGAAATTCTTATCTCAAAACTTTTATGTTTCAGAAATCCTTTTCTGCAAAGATGTGCAGATGGCATCATCATAACCTTTGATATCAAAATCAGGTCAAAATGGAGGAGAAAGAGACAGAATTTCCAATTTAGAAATAGGGTGTTAGAGATGCAAAGTCTTATGTAACATTATTTCTTGATTTGGGGCCCTAGACTTAAAGAAGAAAGAAAAATTTACAATGCTTTGAACAGTCAGTAAAAAAGAGAGAAAACTTATGACAAGTCCCCTGTTCATAAAATGGTGGTGAAAACCAAATAACAGAAATAAAATCATGCTACATGATTATCTGTATAGAAAATCTCAAGAAACCTATGTAAAAAAAAATCTCCTAGAGTTAACAAGTGAATTTAGCAATGCCACAGATACAAGTTCAGCACATAAAAATCAATTATATTTTATACACCAGCAATGAACAATTCAAATTTTAGCAATGGCAATAAAAATGAAAATGACAATAACATTTACAATAACCCATACTGAACCATTTAAGTGTACATCTAACAAATTATGTATATGATCTGTATGCTGAAAACTACAAAATTATCAAGAAAGTAGTAAAGGAAGACTTAAATAAACAGAGAAGCGAACTATGTACATTGATTGGAAGGCTTAAAGTAGAGAAGATGTTAATTCTTCCCAAACTGATTATTTTATACAATCCCTATCAAAATCCCAGCAGGATTTTTTTTTTTTTTTGCAGTTTTTGGCTGGGGCTGGGTTTGAACCCACCACCTCCGGCATATAGGGCCGGCAGCCTACCCTTTTGAGCCACAGGCACCACCTAGGAGTTTTTTGTAAATATAAAATTTATATGGAAATAGAGGATGTGGAATGCCTAAAACAATTTTGAAAAATAAGAATAAAGTTGGAGGAATCACATTACCTGATTTGAAGACCCCCATACAGGGCCAGGTGGGGTGGCTCATGCCTGTAATCCTAGCACTCTGGGAGGCCACGTTGGGTGGATTGCTTGAGCTCAGTAGTTCTCGGAGACCAGTCTGAGCAAGAGCAAGACCCTGTCTCTAAAAACAGCTGGGTTTTGTGGCAGGTGCCTGTAGTCCCGGATACTTGGGAGGCTGAGGCAAGAGAATGACTTGAGCCCAAGACCTGTAGGTCCCAAGAGTTTGAGGTTGCTGTAAGCCATGACACCAGGGCACTCTACCCTGAGGGCAACAAAGTGAGACTCTGTCTTAAAAAAAAGTCTCACCATACACCTACAGCAATTCATTTACCAGTTGTAGGACATTTGGGTTATATTTAGTTTTTGAGTATTACAAATGATGGTGCTATAAACATTCCTATACAGGATATAGTGTGAACATACGTCTTCATTCTCTTGAGCAAACACCTAGGAATAGGATTACTTGGTTATATGATAAGTGTATGATGTGTTTCATAAGAACTGCAAAAATGTTTTCCAGAGACACTATGCCATTTTCCATTCTCATCAACAAGTCATGAGTGATCTGCTTTTTTCATATCCTCACCAGATCTTGATGTTGTCACTAATTTTCATTTTAGCCATTCTTTTAGGTATGTGGTACTAACACTTCATGGTTTCAATTTGAATTTCCCTAATGGCTCATGAACTTGAACATCCCTTCACGGGTTTATTTGCCATCTATATATCTGTTTTGATGGTATGTCTGTTCCTATCTTTTGCCCATTTTCTAATTGGATTGTTTTCTTTTTTACTTTTGATTTTAGACAGTTCTTTAAATGTTTAGTAAGTCCTTTGTTGAATAGGTGATTTGAAGATATTTTCTCTCAGTCTGTGGCTTCTTTTAATTCTTTAACCAAGTTTTTTTTTTTTCCCAGTAAAAAGGTTAACTTTGATAAAATCTAATTTTCAATTTTTGCTTTTATAGATCCTACAATTGATGCCAAGTCTAAAAACTCTACTTAATCCTAAATTGTGAAGGTTTCATTTTTTTTTTACTTTGTCTAAAAGTTTAATCATGTTACACTTTACATTTAGAAGTATGGTCTAATTTGAGTTAATTTTTATGTAAGGTATGAAGTTGAGGTTGAACTTTTTTTATTGTTGGGGATTCATTGAGGGTACACAGAAGCAGGGTACACATTGATTGCTTTTGTTAGATAAGGACCCTCTTATATTTGTGTCCCACCCCCAGAAGTTGAACCCTATCCCTTAACCCCCCACCCCCTCCCTCCTTCCCTTTCTCAGCTCTCCCCATCCTCCACTCCCCACTGGGTACTAGGACTTTAATTGTCTTCCTATCAGAATTGAGTTCATAAGATTCTTTTTTTTTTTTTAATTTATTTGTTTTTTAATTGAATGTTAACTATGTACATTAATGCACTTCTGGGGTACAGTGTGGGGTTTTCACATGCATTCTGAACTACTTCCATCAAACTGGTCAACACAGCCTTCATGTCATTCTCTCAGTTATTGC
>CAUYTI010110062.1:0-16811 GCA_963575145.1 Galago senegalensis | reverse complement strand
TGCCATGGCATTACAGCTCACAGCAACCTCCAACTCCTGGGCTCAAGCGAGTCTCTTGCCTCCGCCTCCCAAGTAGCTGGGACCACAGGCGCCCACCACAACGCCCAGCTATTTTTTGGTTGCAGCTGTCATTGTTGTTTGACGGGTCCAGGCTGGGGATTCGAACCCGCCATCTTAGGTGTACATGGCTGGCGCCTTAGCCGGTTGAGCTATAGGCGCCGAGCTGGTATATTTCTTTAAAGCAAACCATAGGTGCTTTTGTCCTAATCTATTTATTTATTTATTGAGATGGAGTCTCAAACTGTCACACTGGGTAGAGTGCTGTGGCATTCTTAGCTCACAGCAACCTCCAACTCTTGGGCCCAAGTGATCCTCTTGCCTTAGCTTTTCTATTTTTAGTAGAGACAGTTTCTTGTTCTTGCTTAGACTGGTCTCAAACTTGCTCAGGCTGGTCTCCAACTCGTAACTCAAGCAGTCCACCCACTTCAGCCTCCTAGAGTGCTAGGATTATAGGTGTAAACCACCAAGCCCAGCCTGTCCTAATCTTTAGACCAGGTGTCCTCAAACTACAGCCTGCGAGCCTAGGGCATTCATCTGGCCCACAGGGTGTTTTTGCTGCCGCTGCCTGTCCTACTTAGCAGCTGACTCGTCTTGGGGCCCGCAGTCTGGCCCTCCAGTGGTCTGAGGGACAGTGAACTGGCCCCTTGTTTAAAAAGTTTGAGGACCCCTGCTTTGGACCCTGTAAACAGGGTGGACTTTTAAAAATAAATTTACTTCTCCGGTAAGAGATTCTAGTAGAGATTCTCAAGTAGGGATAAAGTTACATTATGACAAGTAAATTGACTTGATATTCTTCACATTTATGCTTTTTGTCTCTAATTCTGAGATATTCTTTTAAAGATAGTGCTGTTATCTTTTAATAATTATTAAATAGGATTAAATTGTTCCACAGCAAAATTATTTATCTCTTAGGTTCTAGACAAAACTCTGTCCGTAAATGATGTTGCATCCATGGCAGGCTTGCTGGAAATCATCGTGATTCTCTGGAAGAGCATTCACAGGAGCATGGAGAACAACAAGGAGGCAAGAGTCTATACCATTAACAAGTTTGCCTCTGTTCTCCCAGAGTACCTCAAAGTCTTTACGGTAAGTCTGGGATCACTCTTGCAGACAAGACATGTCCCGATGGGTTTGTTCTGAGTTTAGCAAGGATTCTGGGGTCTGTCACCACCTATGGAGTGGGCAGGGTAGGCACCAGCTGTCCCTGCTTCATGCCTTCAGCACTCAGAGAAACATCTGGGGTGCACTTTCAATTCCTTTGTCTTTAATGGTTGGTGGTGACACTTCAGAATCCAGCTTGATTTGTGGGAGTGTGACAAAGGATTTTGTGAATGTGAAGGTGCAGGGCCATGCCCAGTGCTGGGCGGTATCTGAGGGCCCTGTTAGCAGGTGTGTTCCTGAAGAAAGCAAGTTGTGTCTGTGTTGTCAGGCAAACAGAGCCGTGTTTGTGGTTTATTTTTATGAAAAAAATTTATTTTTTATTGATAAAAACTATATATTTATTGTATTCAAAATGATGTCTTGAAATGTTTTGTGGGTTGACTCAACCTGGTAATCAAGGCACACATCACCTCACACTCTTGCCTTCGTCTGGCGACCTGTGTTAGTGGTTCTCCAGAGTGTTTCTGTCCTTGATCTCTAGCGCTAGGTCCCTAAGGTCTCGTTTCCCTCTCAGGCAGTTGTGTCCTGGCCAACTTTAATCTCCCCATGCAGATTTCCACACAGGCAAAGGGGGCTTTCTCATGCTTTGACCTGTTTCTTCTGAAGGAAGTTCATATTTGAAAAGCAGATTTAAAAAAGATTTAACAGGTAAAACTATAAGTTTATTCCCAACAATGAAGAAAGCATAAATACAGAGGCCATGGATCTTAGGAACCAACTGTTCGCGATGCCCTTCTCAGCTCCCTCCTCCCCACTGGTGTGACTTTGGGCTTGTTTCTGTGTCACATCTCTGAGATGAAAGCATGACCTGTCTGCGAAGGTAAAGCATTTTAATTCTTACCGGTAACCCTTGCTTTACCGGTAAGAATTTACCAGTAAATTAAAAAGCTCAAATAAAAAGCAGTATTTAAAAAGCAGTACTTTGGGGCTGAGAAACTAGCATTATTCCAGAATCTCAGAGGAAGTGCAGAAGCCCACATAGGACAAAGGAGGGTTGGCAAATGGGCAGTGTGGTCCTGGGGGCCTGAGTTGGGGGCACAGTTTGGTTACTTGGAAGGTTTCAGGGAAAAGGCATTGTAGCCCCTGGGAAGTCAGAGAATATTGAGTCCTCCACATATAGGGTGATGTAGGCCTCCTCCACCATGCACTTGGCTGTGAATCTCAATCAACTTGTGACATTGAGAAAAGGAAATATTTTCTTCCTTTCTCAGGAGTTGAGGGTCAGGGCCAGTTTGCTATAACTGAATAGAAATTAATTACAGATACATTTTGATTTGGGACCTGTTTAATGTATATTTTTTGGAAAATAGTTAAGTTCTTTCTGTCTCCTTTACAATCTACCATTTCCTCTTTCTCCCAGACAAGACTTTTTTTTTTTTTTTCTTTTGTAAAGAAATAGGGCCTGGCTTTTTAACCAGGCTAGAGTGCAGTGGCATCATCATAGCTCACTGCCACCTTGAACTGCTGGGCTCAAGGGGTCCTCCTGCCTCAGCCTTCCAAGTTGCTGGGACTACAGATGCATGGCACCACACTGGCTAATTTTTTTATTTTTTGTAGAGACGGGGTCTGGCCATGTTGCCCAGGCTGTTCTTGAATTCCTGGCTTCAGGTGAACCTCTTGCCTTGGCATCTCAAAGCACTGGGATTGCAGGCCTGTGCCATTGTGTCCAGCCAAGAATATTTCTTACTGAGTATTCTTGATGGAGGTTGAATCACTTTTTACTATACTCTTGTGGTAATAGTAATATGACTATAATATATTGAGTACTTAGCCAGTGTGTGGCCCTGTGTCAGGGTTTAGTTTGGTACCACCCACTCACTTCTTCCAGCACCTCTGTCCAGTCTGCAAAGGAAAAGTGAGTGCAGCCCTTCCCTCTGTGTGAGGCCCCCACCAGGTGGCAGAATCTGATGGGTGTAGATGGTTTGTTGGCTCCCAGGCCTGTGCCTTCCCCATTATACTAGACTAAATATGTTTTCCAAAGATATTCTGGCTCATTTCATAAAATTTCCTCTGAATGGTTTTTTCTCTTGAGTTTTATGTTCAGGATACCAAGTGTATAATTAGTTTTTCAATGAATTCATTTCCATGACAGTGTGAAATTTCATCTATTCTCGTTATTGATGTTATTCCCAGGATCTAGATTGGTTGGTACATAGTACACAGCAGGTGCTTAAGAAATACTTGGGAAGTTGAAGAACGTTGTATCAAACCCGGTGACCCTTGTCAAAAGCTTTTCTCTGCTCTGGAACATAAGGCTCAAGTTTTCCCTTTGAACATTGAAAGGCTTACTATAGTTCTTACTGAGCAGTTTTGAAAATAAGTCATTAGGAGGTTATGTGGGGAGGCTTTCTATGTTTCCTAACCTATAAATATGCTTTGTTTGTTTTCCTTTTTATGTTCATAGGATGATCGCTGCAGGATACCTCTATTCATGCTAATGTCCTTCATGCCTGCATCAGCTGTCCCTTCCTTCAGGTATTTGCTGTTTCTTATATAGCAGTAAAGCCAGACCCTTAGCTGATGTGTGCAGTCAGTGGATGCTGAGTGCAGTGCTTAGCTCCTTGCTGCTGCATTCTGTCCTCCCCTCCACATGGTAGGGAAAGAAGGATGTGGCATTGAAACTGCTACTTCACTCTAAGGTCTGTGGGATTGTGCTTAACACCTGGTGTGAAAATGTGATGTGCTGTGAATACTGAACACACACACAGAGTTGGAGCCTTAGTGTGAAAAGAAGCATGTAAAATTCTGATATTAAAATTCATTTTACCTGTTTCTCTTAAAATGTGAGTACTAGAAAACTTCAAACTGTATATATGGCTTACTTTTGTGGCTGTAATATTTTTGTAGGACAGTGTAGCTCTAGAGTGTTGGTTATTATCAGTAAAATTTGTCCGTATTCATATTTATGGAAAACATGAATGCTTATGATGTTAAATAGGAATTGTCCCCCAAGATTAGGAACTCTAGTTCTAAAATCTGACAGGGTATGGACTCGGTACCCATAGCAGAGTGGTTATGGTATCAGCCACATACACCAAGGCTGGCGGGTTTGAAAACATCCTGGGCCAGCTCAATAATGACAATTGCAACAACAAAAAAGTAGCCGGGCATTGTGGCAGGTGCCTAATAGTCCCAACTACTCGGGAACTGAGGCAAGAGAATTGCTTACAACCAGAATTTGAGGTTGCTGTGAGCTAACACCATGGCATAGTGAGACTGTCTCAAAAAAAAAAAAGAAATAGAAGGGTGTGGGGGTTTGTGGGACTGACATGGCCCAAAGCTGGTCTGTTTTCACCTGGGGGCTCAGCTGAGCAGTAATTATGGGAAATGGCATCCTGACTCCTCCTTGGAGAGTGTTGGGGGGTGGTGTTCTCTTTTGCCCTCACCTTTTGGCAAGTGGGGGAATTATTTAAATATGAGATTGATGCGATACTTCTGACCTTTCAGCTGCAGTGTGATTCCCACCCTGAGAAGCCAGGAGGAAGGCACGGTGGATAAGAGCTGCTGCACTCTGCTGGACTGCCTGTGTGCCTGGGGGCAGGTGGGGCATGTTCTGGAGCTTGTGGACAACTGGCTGCTGGGAGAGTACCCCCAGACTAAGGTGTGTTCCTGTGATGTTTCTTTAAAACGTGGTGAATGAGAAGAGCTGTGTATTAGGGGTCATAGACTCTTCCAGGATATGTCTTTTAGTTATCAGTTTATCCCTCTCCTTTCTTTCAGAGCAGTGCAGCTTCTAAACGTAAAGTGCGAATCCATGATACACGCCCAGTAAAACCTGAATTAGCCTTGGTTTACATAGAATATTTGCTGACCCATCCAAAGAATAGAGAAATCCTGCTCTCTGCTCCCCAGAAGAAACTTAACAACCTTTTGAAAACACTTGGGGCGTCAAAGGTAAGTTATGCCATGGAAATTGAGTGATGTTGTGTGATAGCAGGAGCAGTGAAGCAAGATGCAGACTCCCTGTGTCCTCTGGTACTGTGCAGTTCTTTGGGCCAGAAAGGAACAGAGAGTTATCTCGTCTACCCTCTTCAGGGGCCGGCGGCCTGTTTTCCTACCCTTGCTCTTTCCCATGAAGACAGAATCTGGGGCTCTGGCTAAGACCTTTGGGTCCCTGGACTCAGGTGGACAGCTTTGTTCTCTGCTTTACACACATGTCTCTGCTCTGCTCCTGCCATCCACGTAGACCACCCTCTCCCTTCGATGTCCTTGGCAGTGCTTTCTAGGAAGGTTTGGAGAGTTACCAAGCGCTCTTCCTGTGCACTCAGCTGTGTCATGTCCCCATCCCTGGACCTGCTCATGCCATCATGTCCAGGGCTCCCGACAGCCTCTAGTCCCTGCTGCTGTTGTGTCTGGTTGTCTCTGAGGCAAAGCCTCATTTGAGCAGTGCCAGGCATGAGTTGGAAGGGGCATAGAGGTTGCAGGCATAGGAGGTGGACAGGGTGCTGCCCAGAGCTGAGCAGGGACTGTGGATGGTGCTCTTTAGTGGACATGAGTGTGCTTACCTGGCACCCACCCAGGGGCTTACATCCAGGTGTGGTCAGCAGAGATTGGGCTCTGCCAGAGCTGTTGTTTTTCTGGTTCACCTGCGGGTTAGTACTTCGAGTGTGCTGGCCACTGGGGTATTCTGGTGACTTACTGGGTTTCTCCGTTACAGGCCGATCTGGAGTCACTTCTGCAGATGCCAGGTGGGAAAGCACGTCGCTTCAGCGAGGCAGCGGCCCTGCGAGCCTTCTGTCTCCACTGCCGGCTGAGCATCCACCTGCAGCACAAGGTGCGCCTGCTTCTGTTCCCGTGGGTACGCGGCAAAGCCTCTTCACTACTGATTTATCTTTTCCTTGTTGGACAGTTCTGCTCAGAAGGAAAAGTTTATTTGTCCATCTTGGAAGAGACTGGCTTGTGGTTAGAAAGCAAAGTTTTGTCTTTTATTCAAGATCAAGAAGAAGAGTATCTAAAACTTCACAGAGTTGTGTATCAGCAAATTGTTCAGGTGAGAAGGCTTTCAGACACAGCTTCTCTTTACCAAGCTTGCCCTGTATTTAAGGATTTCATTTTCTACTGTAAAGTGGTAATTTTAGACATTAGCATTAATCTTGTAAATACTTCTAGTGGCATTTAAATAGACTTTATCTTCTTACAAAGCATAAACTGTAATTTTATACATTGCATGTAATAGATGTTTAGTCATGTTTTTGGAATTACATAAAATCTGTTCCTAGATTTCTTATGGCAACACAAATGAAAATTAATATATCTCTGTGGAAATTCCTTTGTAAAACATCTTTGTAAATATCTTTTTTTGAGATAACTGGTACATCGGGTATGAAAGGATCTGTCAGGCAGATTTGTGCCCTTTCTTAAGGCCTTTGTTGGTGAGTCACACCTGTGTCTTCCAGACCTACCTGACCGTGTGCAAAGATGTGGTCATGGTCGGCCTTGGCAGCCGTCAGTTCCAGGGACAGATCTTGCGGCAGAGTCTGGGGATCATGCAGACAGGTACAGGTGCCTCATTTCCTAAAAGAGGTTTCAGAGCTGCGAACACCCAGAGCCTCTCCCACTTACCACACAAGGCTGTGCTAGGCCCTCAACTTCTAAGAAACAGATACTTGATACACTCTTAATTATGTGCCAAGAAGGGATTATTGGTTGATGTGGCCAGATGTGGCACCCAGCATTTCTGGTGGGGCCTTTGGGTTCTGCCTCTCCTTGCTGGTAGCTCTCCCCATGGGTGGACCCTGACTGGCCACATGCCTCTGTGGGTGGGGAGAGGTCAGGAGTTGTTGTTGATGTCTCCCGAGGTCCCAGGGAAGGAGTGGTACAGTGTGACTTCCCCAGGGAAGGAGCAATACAGGGTAGCCCCCCCCCGGAAGGAGTGACACAAGTCCCTTGCCTCCCCCCAGAAAAGTTGACATGGGGTGACCCTGGCAGCTGATGACATGGTTCCAGGCATGCTCCCCACCCAGCCCTGGATCAGACTTCTGAGGGAGCAGGAAGGCAGCCTCCAAGCCACCTGAGTGGGCAGTGAGCACATGATCACTTGCACAGTCTCTGGCAAAGACAAGTGCTCCTGAGCTGGGGCCCACCCCAGTCTCCTGACCCCCACCCCTGACGGCCAGCCTTCTTTCCCACCACCCCTATGGTGTAGCTGGGTGGGGTGCGGACTTGTCTCTGGGTGGTTTTTACTCAGTGTCACACTGCTGCATTTGGTTCTCACCGTAGAAGCATAGAAGCTTCAACTCTTTTTTTTTTTTTTTCCTTCGGAGTTTTTGGCCAGGGCTGGGTTTGAACCCTAACCTCTGGCATATGGGGCTGGCACACTACTCCTTTGAGCCACAGGCGCTGCCCTAGAAGCTTCAACTCATGATGTTCACATTTCCTTAAGCCCAGACATTGGCTAGAAAATGGTAACATCTAGTAAATTCAACATTGTGTTTTGAAAATTGGATTCAGTAAATCTGTAGTTCAGTTTTTAGTTAATTTGCCTGTAGCCTTTTGCCAGAGGCATCTTCTGCTAGGAACACTTGCAGCATCTCCTCCCCTCTCCTCATGCTGCTACTGAAGTAGAGGGGTGAGGACCCTGGAGTGGGACAATGGTCCATGTCTTAAAATTAATCTTTAATTACAAGCTGGATTTCAGGCTGGGCATGGTGACTCATGCCTGTAATCACAGCAATCTGAGAGGCTGAGGCAGGTGGATTGCTTGAGCTCAGGAGTTCAAGACCAGCCTGAGCAAGAGTGAGACCCCATCTCCCCTAAAAATAGAAAAATTAGCACGGTGCTGTGGTGGGCACTTGTAGTCCCAGCTACTGGGAGGCTGAGGCAAGTGGATCACTTGAGCCCAAGAGCTTGAGGTTGCTGTGAGCTGTGATGCTCACAGCACTCTACCAAGGACAACTGAGTGAGACTCTGTCTCAAAAAAAAAGAAAGAAAGAAAGAAAAATGTGTATTGGTTTTAACTAAATTGTGGGATTAAATAACTTTTGGTTTTTTTTTTTTTTTTTTTTTAGTGAAGGGATTTTTTTATGTTTCATTGCTTCTTGACATTCTGAAAGAGATAATTGGAAATCCCTTGGTTCAGAAAACAGATTCAGATGAAGAAGTTGCGACACTGTTTGATACAGTCCAGAAAGTGTTTCAGAAAATGCTGGAATGTATCGCATGGAGCTTTAGGAAGCAGCCGGAAGATGGGCTGCAGGTACAGAGGTCTTCCTGGGGGTGGGTTGCTAGATGGGGTTGCAGGGGCTGGAGCATGTGAAGACTGAGGCTGCTATGTGCAGACCTAGAGAGCTTATGCTGTTTGCTCTTGGGGTATACACAGTGGTATAGCAACTTGTTGCTAGGTGGTGTCCCTTCTGGTGTGGCCCAGGTGCTGTCCTTGATGTACCACACTCTGTGGCCAGAGAGGCCCCGAGCTCTAGCCATTTCAGATTCTGCCCCTCAGAAACAGGGTTTCATGAGCCCAGGTCACAAACAGCAAGACAGGAGGCAGAGGCCCTGAGGGCTCAATTGTTACTTCACAGAATTTTCCAAATACATTTTGACAGTGTTACCTTTGATTACTTGTAGAGTGGCAGAGGCCTTGCCCAGGTGAAATGCTGACTCCAGTCATGGGTTATGCTCCCCCTGTGTGTTGAGCTTCCTATGGTTCCCTTGTGCTGTTGAAGACTAATGTGAAGTGAAATTATCGTGTAACCAATTCATAAAGAAAACCCACATGCCACATTTACATAGCATCATGTCATCTCCTGAACAAAATCATATTGTTATCAGAGCAAGCTATTATTTTTTCTAGGTAGTGGTTTAAAAATACCAATAAGCTATTATTTTTTGTGACAATTTTAAAAATTGCTTAAATAGGAGGCTGTTTATGGAATATTGCAACACTCTTGGTTTTATTCTGTCTTTAGCTGAGGTAATTGAAGGTTGTTGGCTGTATTTTTTTCTAGTCTAGTTCGTTCAAATTAATTTCATATGTTCCTGTTTTTGATGAGTTGTTGACGTAACTTGTGCAAAAACCTTTAATTTTCCCCTCAAACCTTTCACGGTTGGCTGTCTGGTGCCTTGCTCGGCCTCATCAGCGCCTACACTCCCTCCCACCCTCCTCTTGATGCCTCTGCTCTGGAAGGGATTTCTTTTTTCTTTTTTTCTTTTTTTGGCCTGGGCTGGGTTTACCCACCACCTCTGGCATATGGGGCTGGCGCCCTACTCATTTGAGCCACAGGTGTCGCCCTTGAAGGGATTTCTTTGCTTTGAGAGGAGTGTCATTATGGGGTTCCCTGTGGGCTTTGGCGGGGACGTTTGAAATCAGCAAGAGAGAAGGGAATACTGGAATCAGGAGGAGAGGGCAGTAGGAATACTTACTTTACATGGCCTTTTATCTTTTTAAAAACTGATGTGCTTTCTTGTAGCTCCTGTATTCTGTCCAAACCCCTCTTTACAAATTCATCACCACCGTTCAGTCTTGGCACACAGACACTCCGGTGCACCATGGCATGCTCTCGACGCTGATTGCGGGGCCCGTGGTTGAGATAAGCCACCAGCTGCAGAAGGTGAAGCACGTTGCTCTAGAAATGGCTGTGTCCCTTGACCAGACTAACAGCACAGTTTTAAGCAACTCAGAGTTTAAGAACTCAAACTTGAGTGACTGGTATGCTTTCCTACAGCCGTACATCATGTTACTACCCTTGATAAACATAGAACTAGTCCTTAAGCTTGAATATTTATTTTGCTTCATTTTAGAGATTTAAATGGATTGATCCTTTCTTAAGAGTCTTCTGAGAAGATGAACACAGTTGTGGTTGTGGTGACAGGATGCATGGCTGCTCTTGGGCTGTACCTGTGTGTGATGGGTCACATCTTTTTGACTGTTGTATTTTTAGTCCTCTCCCTTTTGGTATCAGTTTAAACAGATTATTTATTGCTGCTGACTGTCTTATTTTCGTACCTGGTAGCTGTAGATGACTGGAAGATTATTATTTATGCAGAAATTATTGGCCTGTTTGGTTAAAGATTGTCATAACCAGGGACACAAAAAGTGATGTCTTAACAGTTGGAGACTCACTCCAGGGATGTCTCACACCAAAGGTATAGCTAAGAGTGGCTAGGTAGCTTTCTTCACTTCTTCGCAGGAGATGATATCTGATAGGGAATAGCATTGTCTTTATATATAAATTATGAGTTTTATAATACAAAGTTATAACTAATAAAAAGATGTTGATAAATTCTAAAACATTAAATAGAATTTAAGGTCCTCCTTCAAGCTTGGAAAGGGAGGTATTGGTTTAGGAAAGTTATTTCTAGCTTATACATAGAATAAAAACCAGGACTTTTGTGCTTCAGTGAGATAGATAGCTAACAGTTTCAGGTCACTCATGGCTGTGGGTTAGGCCAGGCCCACTGTCAGTTTCTGTTAGATAAAATCCTACTGGAACATAGCTGTCCCTGTTTGCTCAACTTTCTGTGGCTGCTTTTGTTCCACAATAGAAGATTCAGTTGAGTGGTTATGACAGATCATTACAGCTCTGCCCACAAAAGCAGAAATACTTGATTTTTTACTTAAATATCTACTCTTTTGCTACAGAAAAAGTTTGCTGACCTCTGTTGTAGTTCCTTCCAGTTTGTCTACTTGTTCCAGCTGTGATTATGGACTTGTCTCTCTGCATTAGTCCTGTCAGTTTTCTTTCCATGGACTTGGGAGCTTTGTTGTTGGGTCCATACACTGTCTTTTTGATTTGATTGTCATACTATCACAAAATACTTCCCTTGACACTTCCATCATGAAATCTACTGTGACATTTTTTGTGCCAGACCAGCTTGTTTGTACCTCGTGTTTTCACAGCATATCTTTTTCAGTCCTTTTACTTTTTATTTATTTATTTATTTATTATTGGGGTGGAGAAGGGGAAGAGGACCAGTGCATTTACTTTTAACCTTCCCTTTTTATTTATTTATTTTTGCAACAGAGTCTCACTATGTCGCCCTTGGTAGAGTGCTGTGGCGTCACAGCTCACAGCAACCTCTAGGTCTTGGGCTTAAGCGATTCTCTTGCCTCAGCCTCCCAAGTAGCTGGGACTACAGGCACCTGCCACAGTGCTCAGCTATTATTTTTGTTGGAGTTGTCATTGTTGCTTAGCTGGCCCGGGCTGATTTCAAACCTGCCAGCCTGGGTGTTTGTGGCCAGTGCCCTCCCCACTGAGCTATAGGTGCCAACTTTTTTTTTTTTTTTGAAACAGAGTCTCATTCTATCATCCTGGGTAGAGTGCTGTGTTGTCATAGGTCACAGCACTCTCAAACTCCTGTGCTCAAGTGATCCTCCCATCTCAGCCTCCCAAGTAGCTGAGACTACAGGCGCCCATCACCACACCCAGCTAGTTTTTCTATTTTTAGTGGAGACAGGGTCTTGCTCTTACTCAGGCTGGTCTCCAACTTCTGAGGTCAAGTGGTACGTGGCACCTGGCCCCCCTTTTTTTTTTATTTTTAAAGTGTGTTTCTTATAAACATTACATGAGGCTTGGCACCTGTGGCTCAAGCGGCTAAGGCACTAGCCACATACACGTAAGGTGGTGGGTTCGAATCCCCAGCCCGGGCCCGCCAAACAACAATGATGGCTGCAACCAAAAAATGGCCGGGCGTTGTGGCAGGTGCCTGTAGTCCCAGCTACTTGAGAGACTGAGGCAGGAGACTCACTTGAGCCCAGGAGTTGGAGGTTGCTGTGAGCTGTGATGCCATGATACTCTACCCAGGGGGATAGCTTGAGGCTCCATCTAAAAATAAAAAAAATAAAAAATAAATAAACATTACATGAATAGGGGTTCAAAACTCCCTTCTGGTGGTTTCTGCCCTTTTCTGGGCGTGCTCATTGCCCTTTTGGCTTTAAGGGGTTACTGGCAGGTTGGGGTTTGCACTGACGTGCAGTGTGTGCTCCATCAGTCTCTACTTTTATTTGCTACGATTTCTTGATGTGTCATCTATTTTTACTGTCCTTTTTGTCCTCTCTGTTGACTTGTATCTTACCACTTCTATAATTTTTTAAGTGTTTCCTTAGGGAGATCAGTGGGCATGTTTAGCACATCACAGTTGCCTTCGGGAATTACATCATGTACACAGTGGAAGTCCCACACCTGTGCTCTGCTGCCCTGGTGCTATTGTAGGTTTATTTCTGGTTAGGCTAACAGTCTCAAGATAGACCTTTATTATTCTTCTGTTAGCCAGTCAATAGTGTTTCTAATGGTGTAAGAAATGCATTTACATGTATTTTAATATGTGGTGCATTTTTTTTGAGACAGTCTCACTTAATGTAGTCTATTTTAATGAGAAACAGTGCTGTTTCATACACAACGGTGAGTAACTTTAAAATCCAAGTCTGTCCTGGGAGACAAAGGACATGGAAGTGCTATCAAGTCGCGCCTCCATAAATCCCTTAAGATAGCCAGGTATTAGGCAAAGACCGTGGTGGGGATATACATAGGTGGGGCGGACTTATTCACACCTCAGCTGTTACTGGAAAAACAGGCACAAGCCTCCCCTCAAAATAGGCACCCTGGACATGGACATTCCCATGTGGGACTCGTTTGTTCATGGGTACAGCTTGTTGAGGACCTTTTAGCTGGTGATAAAGAGCAAAATCCAGGCAGGCACCCTCTCGGCTCCAGACCAGTGTTGGCTCTTTGCAGGATTCTGCCTCTGTCCTTCCAGGGGGAATGATGTAATTCCTGAAGATGAGGTCTGGGAATGTTTAGAGTTGTCACTGGGGGTGGGGGAGTGTGCTCTTGGCAATCAGTGGGGGGAGGTCAGGAGTGCTGCTCACCTGCTGTGTACTGTGTGGCCCACCCGGGCCAGGGTCCCATCCAGAATGAGCATTATGCTGCCTAGCAACATGGTTTGTAGTAGCAGGTGACCATTAAAAGTCTACTGAGGCTTGGCGCCTATAGCTCAACCGGCTAAGGCGCCAGCCACGTACACCTAAGGTGGCAGGTTCGAATCCCCAGCCTGGACCCACCAAACAATGATGGCTGCAACCAAAAAATAGCCGGGCATTGTGGCGGGTGCCTGTGGTCCCAGCTACTTGGGAGGCGGAGGCAAGAGACTCGCTTGAGCCCAGGAGTTGGAGGTTGCTGTGAGTAGTGATGCCATAGCACTCTACCCAGGGGGATAGCTTGAGGCTCCGTCTCAAAAAAAAAAAAGACCTAAATTTAGGAATACAAGGATCAAGTTCAGGAAGAACCATGTGGGTTAAGAGTAAGTGAAGGCTTTCCAGGGAAACCATGCCCTGGTTAACTATTACAAGTGAGCATCTTATAACGTGAGCAGAGAGTAAGAGATGAGCTGTCCAGGTAAGGAAATAGAAGAGGGTTTCACTGAGGGGAGGTTCACGTTGCAAGATGAGATAAAGAATGCAGAATGCCTTCAAATATTGAAGAGAAAAATATTTAATTACCATTCAAAAAGCAACAACTTCTAAGCATTTACTGTAATTATAGACGAACCTGTCTGCTGTTGTTTTAAAATTTTTATTTCAGACAGTCTTATTCCATTGCCAGGCTAGAGTGTAGTGGCATCATAGCTCATAGTAACCCCAAACTCCTGGGCTCAAATGATCCTTCTTGCCTCCGCCTCCCAAGTAGCTAGGACGACAGGTGTACACCTCCATGCCCAGCTCATTTTTCTATTTTTAGTAGAGACTGTTTTTTTTTGTAGAGATAGAGTCTCACTTTATTGCCCTCGATACAATGCCCTGGTGTCATAACTTATAGCAACCTCCAACTCCCAGGCTTAAGCAATTCTCCTGCCTCAGCCTCCCGAGTAGCTGGGACTAAGGTACCTGCCACATCGTGCGGCTATTTTTTGGTTGCAGTTAGGCCAGGGAGGGTTTTGAACCCACCACCCTCAGTATATGGGGCTGGTGCCCCACTCACTGAGCCACAGGCACCGCCCAGTAGAGACTATTTTTAGTACCACTCTTACTTAGGCTGGTCTTGAACTCCTGAGTTCAAGCAATCCACCCACTTCAGTCTCTTAGAGTGGTAGGATTATAGGCATGAGTCATCTCACCTAGCCAATTTGTTTTTTTGTTTTTGTTTCTATTTTGTTTTTTGAGACAGAGTCTCATTTTGTCACCCTCGGTAGAGTGCTATGATATCACAGCTCACAGCAACCTCAAACTCTTGAGCTGAAGTGATCCTCTAGCCTCAGCCTCCTGAGTAGCTGGGACTACAGGCACCTGCCACAAAGCCTGGCTATTTTTAGAGAAGGGGTCTCACTTTGGCTCAGGATGGTCTTGAACTTGTGAGCTCAGGTGATCTACCCACCTTGGAAATTATAGACATGAACCACCTCACTTGGCCCTCACCTGGCCAATTTTTAATTATGGTAAAATACACATAACATACAATTTATCATTTTAATCATTAAGTATGTAATTCAGTTGCACTAAGTACATTCACGTCACTTCAAATCTTGGGCTTAAGTGATTCTCTTGCCTCAGCCTCCCAAGTAGCTGGGACTACAGGCTCCCATCACAATGCCCAGCCATTTTTTGTGGCAGTTGTCATTGTTGTTTGGCAGGCCTGGGCCAGGTTTGAATCCACCCGCCTTGGTGCATGTGGCTGGTGCCATAACCACTGTACAACGGGCCCCAAGCCTGAACACTAACATCTTT
This sequence comes from Galago senegalensis, assembly GCA_963575145.1. NCBI lineage: Eukaryota > Metazoa > Chordata > Mammalia > Primates > Galagidae > Galago > Galago senegalensis. The sequence continues at coordinate 1,933 of CAUYTI010110062.1, read as the reverse complement.
TTTGTTCTGTTCTTGTTCTTGGAATTACAGGTGTGAGCCACTAATTAAATACAGGTGTGAGCCACTGATTAAATACTCAGATGATGCAGGAAACACATTTAAAATTAGTAGCTTAAATATAAAAATAATATTGTCTACAGGGTTACATTATGATTAGATTCAATTAAGTATACACAGTAAAATTAAAAGTTTGCCATTATGGCGGTGCCTGTGGCTCAAAGGAGTAGGACGCTGGCCACATATAACGGAGGTGTCAGGTTCAAACCCAGCCCCAGCCAAAAAGAAACAGTTAGCCACTACAAGAACAGAAATATAGGCTCAGTGCCTGTAGCTTAGCAGCTAGGGTGCCAGCCACATACACTGGAGCTGGCAGGTTTGAATCCAGCCCAGGCCTGCCAAACAACAATGACAACTACAACCAAAAAATAGGTGGGCATCATGACAGGCACCTGTAGTTCCAGCTACTTGGGAGGCTGAGGCAAGAGACTGGCTTAAGCCCAGGAGTTTGAGGTTGCTGTGAGCTGTGACGCTACAGCACTCTATCAAGGGCAACATAGTGAGACTCTGTCTCAAAAAAAAAAAAAAAAACAAAGAAAAAAATACAGAATATCTTCAGGTTCTCATTCTGCCAGGGGAAAAGAAAAAAAAAGAAATATACAGAATATATAGCTTCCAAACAAGTAAAAGAGGAGGAAGTGAAAAAGAATAAAGGGGAAAAAAGTTCAAAAAAAGAAAAAAGCATAGGAAGTACAAAGTGTCAAACGGTACACAAAAAGCCCACAGTAACTCATTCAACCAATTACATTATAAAGCATCTACTAAAAGCCAGATACCGTTTTAGGCAACAGGGATACAGCAGTAAATAAAAAAACAGAAAAATACCTGGCCTCATGACCCTTATATCCTAGTGGGGGAAAATATAAACCTGGTAAGTGACTGAATCATACAGATGTTATAGAATGATAAAGATAAGGAGAGAGTGCAATAGGTATGCTAATGATAAGGTGGCTAGTCAGAGAAGGCCTCGCTGACAAGGTAATACTACTCCAAATATGAAGGAGGCAAAGACCTGAACCAAGTAGCTATATCCAGGAGAACATTTCAGCCAATAGCACAGTAACTGCAAATATCCTGGGGGTCAGATGTGCTTGAGACCATTCAGTGAAGCAAACAGGAGACTAGTAATAGATGAAAGACTGAAGCAGGACCAGGTCATACAGGATTTTGAAGGCTATTCTAAAGACTTTGGCTTTACTCTGAGTGAAATGTGTAGTACTTTATTGAGACGATAATCTCAAACAGATGATCTGACTTTTGGCGTTGATGAGGGGATCATTCTAGATGCTGTGATTTAAACAGACTGAAAACTAGACAGGCGGCTGTCAGCAATCTGAATGAGAAAAGACCATTAACACAGACATGTGAAGGTAATGAGAAGGGCTTGTGAGTGTGGTAGATTTAGAAAGTGAAGTCCATAGGATGCTCTGGCAGATTATACGAGTGAAGGATAAGGTTCTGATCTCAACAAATACCTCATTAGTGGCAATAAATGTAAATACAATAAACCTGCCAGTCAAAAGGCAGACTTAAAGAAAAATAATCCCAGTGATATGCTGTTTACAACAGCACATAAAATAGGAGCATAAAGAAAAGTTAAAACTGGCTCAGCGCCTATAGCTCAACCGGCTAAGGCACCAGCCACGTACACCTAAGGTGGCGGGTTCGAATCCCCAGCCCGGACCCGCCAAATAACAATGACGGCTGCAACCAAAAAATAGCGGGGCATAGTGGTGGGCGCCTGTGGTCCCAGCTACTTGGGAGGCGGAGGCAAGAGACTCGCTTGAGCCCAGGAGTTAGAGGTTGCTGTGAGCTGTGATGCCACGGCACTCTACCCAGGGGGACAGCTTGAGGCTCTGTCTCAAAAAAAAAAAAA
>CAUYTI010110061.1:0-25293 GCA_963575145.1 Galago senegalensis | reverse complement strand
TGCAACCTCCAACTCCTAGGCTCAAGCGAGTCTTCTGCCTCCGCCTCCCAAGTAGCTGGGACCACAGGCACCCGCCACAACGCCCGGCTATTTTTTTGGTTGCAGCCATCATTGTTGTTTGGCGGGTCCGGGCTGGGGATTTGAACGCGCCACCTTAGGTGTACGTGGCTGGCGTCCTAGCCGGTTGAGCCACAGGCACCGAGCCTCTATGTTGACTTCTAATTTCATTTCAGTGTGGTCAGAGAAGATGTTTTGTTTTGTATGATTTTAATCTTTTAAAAATTTATTAAACTTATCTTGTGATTTAACATGGCCTATCCTGACAAATTTTTCATGTGCTTTGATAAAAATGTATAGTATGGTAACTTGGGGTGGAGTGTTCTGTATATGACTCTTATGTTCAGTTGGTTTATAGTATTGCTCAAGTTCTCCATTTCCATACAAGATACATACTACTGACCTTCTGCCTTATTGTTCTATTCATTACTGAAAGTGAGGTATTTTTTTTTTTTTTTTTTGAGACAGAGCCTCAAGCTGTCCCCCTGGGTCGAGTGCCATGGCTTCACTTCTCACAGCAACCTCCAACTCCTGGGCTCAAGTGAGTCTCCTGCCTCCGCCTCCCAAGTAGCTGGGACCACAGGTGCCCGCCACAACACCCGGCTAGTTTTTGGTTGCAGCCATTATTGTTGTTTGGCGCGCCCAGGCTGGATTCGAACCCGCCACCTTAGGTGTATGTGGCTGGCACCTTAGCCACTTGAGCCACAGGTGCCGAGCCTGAAAGTGAGATATTGAAGTCTGCAACTATTATAATAGAAATGACTGTTTCTTCCTTTAATTCTATCCATTTTTTTTCGTGGTTTGAGGCCCTATGGTTAGGTGTGGATATTTTTATAATTTTAACATATTCTTTATCTTAATAAACAAATATAAAGAATAAACAAAGAATAAATAAATATTCTTTACATATATATATATATATATATTTTTTTTTTTTTTTTTTTTTGAGACAGAGTCTCACTATGTTGCTCTGGGTAGAGTGCCATGGCATCACAGCTCACAGGAACCTCAAACTCTCGGGCTTAAGTAATTCTCTTGCCTCAGCCTCCCAAGTAACTGGGACTATAGGCACCTGCCACATGCCCGGCTATTTTTTTGTTGTAGTTGTCATTGTTGTTGGGTTCGAGCCGCCAGCCATGGTGTAGGTGGCCAGCACCCTAACCACTGAGCTATGGGCACCAAGCCTGGATTTAAAATATTAACACAATGCCTAGCTATTTTTTGGTTGTAGCTTTCATTGTTTGGCAGGTCCAGGCCGGATTCGAACCCACCAGCTCCGGTGTATGTGGCTGGTGCCTTAGTCGCTTCAGCTACAGGCGCCACCCTTGGTTACTATTTTTTACAGTATTATTTCCATCCTTATATTTTGAACAAACTCCATCTTGGAATTGTGTCTTTGAATCTAAAGTGAATCTATTTTAGAGATCATATTGTTGGATCTTTTTAATTTTTATTTTATTTTTTTCCTTTTTATTAAGTGATATACACATAGATCATGAATACATGTATGCATATGTGGGATACAATGTGTTGTTTTTTTTATACAATTTGGAGTGCTTAAATCCAACTAATTAGTATAGCTTTTGCCTCATTTACTTGATTATTGTGTTAAGACATTTATGTTCTATATTTGATAGATTTGACTTGGACCCTTGCAATATGCTCCATAGGTGTGGTCCCACCATTTACCCTCCCTCTATCAAACCTCCCCTCTCTCTTCCCTTTTTCCTCCATTTCTCTCCTTCATCCTGGGCTATAGTTGTGATCTATCTTTCATAAGAAAGTATGAGTAAATATAAATTGCTTTCATGAAAGTACTGAGTATATTGGATACTTTTTTTTCCATTCTTGAGATACTTTACTAAGGAGAAATGTTGTTGGATCGTTTTGTAAATCCATTCTGTCAGTCTCTAACTGTTGACTGGAGAATTTAATTCATTTACATTTAAAGTACTGATAATAAAGGAATTTCTTTTCTCATTTTGCTATTTCTCTGCATTTTATATCTTCTTTCCTTCTCAGTTACTCCATCACTGCCTTCTTTGTATTTTTTTTTTTTTTGGTATGGTTTACCATTTTGATCGCCTGCTCATTTCCTTTCTGTATATAATTTTTGTTGTCTTCCTAGTGATTTTAGTTATTCCTTAATGTCTAAAACTGATGTCTTAACTGATGACAAAAATGTTTCCGTTAATACCAAATTAGCTTCAATAGTATACAAAAACTCTGCTCCTATACATTCCCTCCCTCTCCTTTATGTTGCTACTTCCCAAATTACAACTTTATATATTATGTGCCCATTAGCAGATTTATAATTGCTGTTTCATGCATTTGTTTTTAAATTATGTAGGAAGATAAAAGAGGAATTACAAACCAAAAATACAATCATGCTGGCTTTCACGTTTACCTACACAGTGTCCTTTACCAGTTCTTTATTTCTTCATCCTAGATCCATACCTAGTATTATTTCATCTGAGTCTGTCTTTCTACTTTCTTCATTATTTATCTGCTCCCATTACCTTGACATTATCCTATCTCCAGTTTTTAAAAGCTTCTTCCTCATCATAGTTAATTTCTAACACTGGAAAAAAACGAGAAAAACCAGCTTGGCACCTGTAGCTCAAGCGGCTAGGGGGCCAGCCACACCCAAGCTGGTGGGTTCAAATTCAGCCCAGGCCTGCCAAACAACAGAGAAAAAAAAGGGAAGAACTTATGTGGTTCCCCTCTTCTTTTCCCCCTCTTGGATCTTACCTCCTAACCCTCCTTCCATGCTGCCTAGGCTTTCCTTAGATGGGGGTTTTCTTCTCTCTGGCTGTTACCCTCTTTGTCCAAAGCCCCGGCTTTTGTGAATCCCTCTTACCTTTCACACACAGGTACATGGCTCAGACATCCTTCTCTAAATTCCATATCCCTCCTTCCTTTTTTTTTTTTGAGACGGAATCTCACTTTGTCACCCTCGGTAGAGTGATGTGGCATCATAGCTCACAGCAACCTCTAACTCTTGGGCTCAAGCGATTCTCTTGCTTCAGCCTTCCAAGTAGCTGCGACTACAAGTGCCCACCACAATGCCTGGCTATTTTTAGAGATGTGGTCTCACTCTGGCTCAGGCTGATCTCAAACTCACAAGCTCAGGCAATCTACCCACCTCAGCCTCCCAGAGTGTGGGGCTTACAGGCTTGAGCCACGGCACCCAGCTCTTCCTTCCATTTTTAATTAGTCAACCCATTCAAGCATTTTTGTACTCCATTTTCTATACCCAAAAGTCCTGGGCTTTCTTTCTTTACCATCGCTTCCAGTAAAAACTCTGAGAGCCAGGTTGGGGGCTCTCATTCACAGACAGAAAATAGAGGACATTCAGCTGTGATCTCTCCCAGACTGTTTTTTTCCACAGAGCCTACACCGTTCACTCTTATATTCCTAGTCTATCCAAATTCTGGAGTGTGGCTGTTTCCAAACCTGTTTCTCCATTCCAGATTGAAGAGGACGAGCGTAAGAAAGACCTCTCAGAAGCTCTTGTCCACACCTGTTGCTAAGCACCCACTGAATGTGGATCTCCTATTCAGGAGCATTGGAACACACTGATGTCATCGTTTAGTGCAACTTGGCAACCAGGTGAGTTTGATGAAAAACACGTGCAGCTGCCAGAGTGATGCCAGAGTTGATGGCCCTCTGCTTTAAGACTTATTATTAAACAATATCTGATATTGCTGACTCAGCCTCTGTCAGTATCCATAATGGCTCAGAGTTAATATTTACCCTTTGCCCAACCAAAAGCTACATTCTCTCCATCCCAAACCTGAACATGTTCTATACTTAGCCTCTTCCTTCCATTTCCATTCAGAACACGAGGTGGGGGAGGTACTGATAAGTAAATTTAGGGCAATGTATGATAAAATGGTAAAAAGTAATGTCAATACATAAAATGGTCCTAGGTATATTGACTAATGGGGAGAATTAGTGCACGTGTTATTTTTCAGTTACTCTGCTGACCATTTACTCACACATACTGGTGAAAGGAACTATTTATAATCATTATCCTCAGGCATCTTAGAGTCTAAGACGTATTTGTGGCTTTAAAAACAAAACCTTTTAGGATCTATAAAGACAGAAATCTATATGTGTGCTCACATACTTCAAATAGTATATAAAATTTCAGGGAACCGATAGTTTCTCTAAAGCCTATCTTTTAATTTCAATTAATCATGTTGGTTTTTCTATTAAATTTTAGCACAACTATAAAACTTCTGACCTGAAACTTTCATTTTCACCAGTATATCCTACAGGAATACCCCATATGTACAAAAGAACTTAAAGGAAAAACCTCTAATTCAGGGCAGAATGTAGTATTTTCTGTGGAGTGGGAGAAATAGCCTTAGAAATACTAACATAAATGAAAATAAAAATACAACCATCTCAGAGTGTCGGGTATCAGGAGAGGACTCTAGTGAACTTTATGACTCACGCCTCTTTTTAATATTCCCAATTATGTTCTACTCATTATCTGTCTTCCTCCTGTTCTTTAAGGTTGCGCTAATGATACTCCACCATTTTTAAGTAACATATAAGCACTGAGCACTTACCACTGGCCAGGCCCTCTGTAAATGTTCTAGATGCAGCACCCCCTTTAACCCTCCTATGGCACTGTGTAGGTAAGTATGCTCTCCCCTCCCACAGACAGGGCAAGGAGACTCTGAGACATCACTTCCTAAAGGGAACACTCTGGTGGAGCCACATGGGAATTCAGTCTGCTTGATTCGAGTTTGTGCATGCAAGCAATTCACTAAATAACTATAGCTGTCTAAATTTTAAGATATATACAATCATTTTTATAATTTTTTTAAAAAAATAATGTTATTATAGACCTGCTAACAACAGAAAAATTTTTTTCTACCATGTAAATCTTTATGAGAATTGAAGAGCCTTCTATACACCTTAGTTAAATACTTCATGCAATTGGGACAATTTCAAAGTTATTTCTTCAACTTCTGGAAGTAATAATCTCAAAGAAAATGTTATTATTATCATCATTTCATTTCACAATCTCACTTGATCACAGCCAAAAGGCCCAGAAATGACCATTTCACAATTTCAGTTCCATTCTCTCTCTTTAGCAAGGATTATATGAGTCTAACTTAAGCTTTCTTTTACAGAAAGATTTTAAATGTTTTGTTGCACTCGTGAAAGCTTAGAAAGCAGCCAGGTGCAGTGGTGCGTACCTGTAGTCCCAAGAACTCAGCAGGCTGAAGCAGGAGGATGGATCATTGAACACAGGAGTTTGAGGCCAGCCTGGGCAACAAAACAAGACTCCACCTCCATTAAAAAAAAAGAAAGAAAGAAAGAAAAGAAAGTTTAGAAAGCAATTTCTGTAAGGAATTTAAAACTTGAAAATTGAAAACTTTGTGTTTATTAAATAATTGTGAGTTATGACATGTGAAACAATTATGAGTTATGGAATATTTCCTGAAATGAGATTAAAATAGAAGAGATATAAGTTTTACACTTGCTCTAAGGCCAAATCTCCAGAATGCCAGTAAGGAAACTTCCTGCAATCTCAAGATCTTAGTGGGTTTTTAGATCCCACATGGTTAGTGGCATAGGCCTTTGGTGGTTTTTATTATGGGCCATCTTATAGTTACCGTTATTAAGATTCTCTTTTAAGTCAGACCCTGACCCAATTCCTTTACTTATATTACTTCATCTAAGCTTCCCTATGCTCAGACATAGCTATTATCACCGTTTTACAGATATAGAAACGGAGGCGCATTATTATTAACAGATCACATTTATTGAATATTTGCAGCATTTTACTTTTCACCTTGCATGTGTGGTCCTCATTTATACTCATAACAATCCTGGAAGGTAGGGATACTTATTTTCACCCCTATTTCAAAGATGAGGAAATTTGGGCTCAAAGAGTTTATTACTTGCCCACCAAAAAAAAAAAAAAAAATCAAAGTATAGTGAAGCCAAGAACCTCCAGGCCCTTGCTCCTAATCTGTGGTTATATTGTCTCCCGGGAAAGGCAGGAGGGAGGATAACAGCAAAGGGTGAGTTCTTTTCCGTCCTCAAAGAAAATGCGAGTGCAAAGTCTCACCATAGCTACCTTCCAAACATTTCAGACTATCACAAGGAAAAAGAAGTTGATCCCTTCAGTGTGGCCCCAAGTGGGCGGGGCTGGCATCCCGAGCCCTCATTCCACACTCTCACTAAGGGAAGAATTCTAACAGAACCATTAGGGGGCTTCCACAAGAGAAACTCCTTTTCACTGTCTTGTGGCTCTCAAAGTTTAATTTGCTCACAACCCAGGGACTGTTCTTCAAAGCAGGTACTCAAGACCCTCTGCCAGAGATTCTCATCCGTATGTCTCAGGCAGGGCCCTGAAGTTGCATTTGTAAACAGACGCTCCTGCGTCATTCTGCGGTAGGTAGCCCAGGACCACGCGGGGGCAATACTGGACAAGCAGCAAGTGGCAACCTGACTGTTGCAGACAGGGTGCCCCTATGCTACCTCCACAGTCTCTGAAACCTGAACGGTAAAGACAAAAATCTTGATGTGCTGGAAATGTGAGAGGATTGACTCTCAGAACTTGCGTAGGAAAATCACTCCATTTGAAAACCTTGTACCGCCATCTGCTGGCTGCCTGGAAGTTCTTCACAGTCTTTAACCCTAAAAGCATGGAATGATTTTCTCCCTTAACTCCGATACACGGAACATTTCAAAGACCGGGAAACCAGACCCAGAAGGGCTCTGTACAGCCACACCCCACAATCCCCAGTCTCCTGCTTCTCATGGGCTTGACTTGCTTTGTCAAGAACAAAATGTTCCAGGTTTTCCTCCAACTGGCAATTAAAAGGATTAAGATCTGGAGAGCCATAAGTGTGAAACAAAGTTCTAACACTTCAGTGCACTGTTTCTTAAAGGATAGGACGCTGCCTTAAAAATACAAAATTCCTGGCTGTATCATGAACTCACTGAATCATAATCTCTGTGAGTAGGAATCATTTTTTACATTTAAAGAAGCTCTCCAGATCATCTTGGTGCAAACTAAGGCCTGAGAACTGTTGCCGTCAAGGAAAAACACTAACTTGGTGGACGGAAAGAAGAAACATTCCATCTGCAAATTAAAAATTATTCTTATTAGTGACAATACTAAATACTATTATTAAAAACTAGAAGGAGAGGCTCGATGCCTGTGGCTCAAGTGCCTAAGGCGCCAGCTGGCGGTTGGAATCCAGCCCGGACCTGCCAAACAACAATGACAACTACAACCAAAATCTAGCCGGGCCTTGTAGCGGGCGCCTGTAGTCCCAGCTACTTGGGAAGCAGAGGCAGGAGAATCACTCAAGCCCAGTAGTTGGAAGTTGCTGTGAGCTGTGATGCCATCGCACTCTACCCAGGGTGACAGCTTAAGGCTCTGTCTCAAAAAAAAAACTAGAAGGAAATAAGACTCGCTGTGTATTTGGCAGGTAGTACTACAAAATTTATTTCCAAACATGTTTATCATGAAATGGATGAAAAGCTGCATGTGCATTTTTGGTGGCCATGTTACACTTTAGTACACACATAAGATGTGTGCACACACACACTCTCCCAAATCTCATTCCCTTGGACTAGGTAAATATGGATAGAGGGATGCCCTTGGAATGCTGGTTTCCAAAGACAGATTTGTTTGAAGAAGGAAATCTGATGAACCCAGTTACATTTGAAATATAACAGCAGAAATTGCCCCTGTAACTAGAAATGAAACAAAATGCCACAGAAATGTTTATTAGTGACAAATTTACAATACGTGTATTCGTAACAATTGCAGCTAATGAAGTCAAACACAAAGAAACGATTGGTCACCATAAGCTCAGTGCCCCCAGTAAAGTTCTCTTAATCTCTATTCTAAATCATATCTACTGTTATAATAGATTGTGCTATGTTTCATTCCGTTGTTTGTACTGTATTTACCAGGTCATTTTTCTATGACTATAAAAATAGTGCAATTGTTTCTTGGTTTTTTCTTATAGTAATTCTCAAATTGGTTGGTTATTTCTGGAGTTGGACTTAATAAGGAGGGTTTTTAAATGCTCATTAGTTATTACAAGAGATAGCATTCTGATTTATCAAAAATCCTTTTCTTCCAAAATGTGATTTCTGCTAACTCCAGTAAGGACAGTAAGTGTTAAATGTGGAAATGTGACCTGACGTGTATAGAGAGCATATAGAAAATATGTTCATGTACTGTTCTCACTTACAGACCTACATACATTCTCTTTATTTTTCTTTCTCTTTGCTTTTTAAAATTTAAATCATTCTACAAAACTAAATAACACAGTGTAAACAGTAATTTGAATAGATACAATTTTTTTAAACTGCTATTCAATACCAGCCCTTTATTTTTCAAAATGGCCAACAAATTTGACTTTGAAATTTCTATTTTCATTCTCTTTTCAGAAACCACCCTTTATTGTCTCACCCTTTTGGTGATGTTCACCTAACTATCTCACTATACTTACAGTATTGCTTCTGAAACTATTGAGCAGAGTTTTCATGCCATCATCACCAATTTCTCTGAGATCTCCCTGAGACCATAAGTTTCTTGGCATCCCAAGACCATCTGCTCCTCACTAACAGAGGTCTTCCCCCACCAATTCTGAATCATATGGTGGACTTAAATGTGGAAACAATTGATAAGAATTAGTAGATTTTTCTAACACCTGGATCAATCAGGTGTACACTCTAAGTTAAATAGGCTTTAATGCAGGGAATTATGCACTTAAAATCATTAAAAGGACTGTAGAAGCAGAGAAGGCAAGGGATACTGGAATGCCTTCCAGATCAGCATTGCAACACCAGCCACCTTAGGGAATTGCTACTTCTGCAAAACTGGTACTCTAGGGAATAAGAAAGCCACAGTCTTGGCTAGGAGCTGCTGGACTGTCCCACGACTGCGATCCAGGTATGGGAAAGCTGCCAGCTGGGCTCCAGAGCCCTGCACCAGCTGCAGGATTTGCACCAACTGCAGGATTTGCGTCAGCACGGTGAAGGCCTCACATCCTGTCATCTCTATCCTGACTTGGCTGGCTTCCAAACTAAAGCCCAGCATGCGTGCATCTAGAGAACAAAGCCTGGGTCGTGTCTTAATCTCCAACAATGGCATAGAGAAACGCAGGTTTTCATTTCAATGTAGTTTTTCACTTTCCAGCCTTTGATATCCAGGAAGGTGCACCAGAAAAGGAGGCTGGAGGAGATGCTGACTAGAGCAATGGAATCTCATCACACACGTCTGTCCTCTTGCTTTGTTCTGATTGTTTGTAGGGCTTGCAGGAGGTGATTAGGTTAGAACTCTGCTCTGTGAATGGGATTAATACCTTTGTAAAAGAGGCCTGGGGGAGCCCGTTTGCCCCTTCCACCATGTTAGGGTTTTCAACAAGGCACCCTATCTGCTGGTGTCTCACTCTTGAACTTCCCTGCCTCCAGAACCATGAGCAATACATTTCTGTAGTTTCTAAATTACACACTCTCACATATTTCATTATAGCAGCTCGAACAGACTTAGACAAAAATCTTCTTCAGTAGCTAGGGCACCAGCCACATATACCAGAGCTGGCGGGTTTGAATCCAGCCTGGGTCTGCCAAACAACAATGACAACTACAACCAAAAACAGCCAGACATTGTGGTGGGCACATATAGCTCCAGCTACTTGGGAGGCTGAGGCAAGAGAATTGCCTAAGCCCAACAGTTGGAGGTTGCTGTGAGCTGTGACACCATAGCACTCTACCGAGGGCAACACAGTAGGAATCTGTCTCGATTAAAAAAACAAAAAAATCTCCTTTGTGGCTTTCTTGACACGCCTGACTCTCACCTCTATGCCATAGTGTTATTTCCGGAAAGGGCTTTTGTGTTCAGTCTAACCTCCCATTCATTTCTTAACCCACAAAATATGATAGCACCCGTACTGAAATACCTCACGTTATAGGACCTTTTCAATCTCCTTGCTTGGGAGTGGTGCCTGTGGCTCAAGGAGTAGGGTGCTGGCCCAATATACTGGAGGTGGTGGGTTCAAACCTGGCCTTGGCCAAAAACTGCTGGGGAAAAAAAAATCTCCTTGCTTTGCCCTCCATTCCTTTTCCTTTTCTATTTAGTGTCCTCCAAGTTCTGCCTTTAGCACTACCCTCAGCCATACACTATCTATTAAGTATGTAATATGTATATAATAGATATCAGCGTATCTATTATGTAAATAAGCCCCAAACCATAACCATAAAATCCTTCCAAGAATAGACCCAGATTTCCAACTGCATCCTGCTAGTGTCCTCATGAACATCAAAGCACCTAAAACTCAACATGTCTTATACTTAATTCATTATCTTACATCCAAAATTTGTTCACCCTCACCCCCCACATTATCTGTCTGTGGAAAATGCACAACTTCACCCAGGTGTTAAACCTAGAACCCTGGAAATTAATTTGATTCTTCTCTTCCCTTTTTTGTTGATACATTCAAACTGTGTCTAAGTAGAATCCTTTTATGTGAGTTCTGAGTTTAATAGGTGCTCTTTAAAGAAAGACCTCAGACATGCTCATTCTAACACTTTATTGGAAATTGGCTGTGTACATCAATGAAATCAGATCAAAGTTAAAAGCTTCATTTTTGCACAATATCCTGATACGTATGACATATTCTTATATATAATTTAATAAATCCCAAGGTGCTCTTGATTTTGATATCAAAGAGCTTGCGTGGTCCAGAAATATCTCTATATAAATGCAAATCATAGCATCTAAAATAACTACGATTGCTTTGAGTTGGTTCCAAACATCTGGGTTCCTGGGAACATCTCTTAAAACATAAGGACCTTGGATTGGCTACAGTGCTGGTGGGAGGGAGTGAAGGGCACTAAACAGGAGTGAAGAGGGAGTGGCAGGGGAATCTCACTGTAGCAGGAGCTGGGCAGAGGGGCACAGGAGGGGCTGGGGACTGGAGAGCCTCAAAGCTCCAGTGGTAAGGAACTCAGCCACCCCACATGTTCCAACATTGCTTGAGTGTCAAAGCTAAAAGAGATATGAGACTACAGTGCAGAAAGTAACCCACCCCCCCAACTCCCTTGTCATTGCCAACAGATAGATGGCAGAGGCCCCTTCCAGAGTACTTAGAGACAGAGATTCTGATGCAGAGAAGGTTCTAGAAGGTCCTACTGATCTCCTTACCCCTGCCATGCTCAGTTCCCTCCCAACTGAGAAAACACAGGGAATGCCACCTTAATGAAAATAACTGAGCCAGTGTACTGTTGGCCCCTTGGAATGAGGACAGGGTGTCCTTAGCATGGTTTGACCTGAGGGGCACTAGGAAAGGCTGCTATGACCCAGGGTGTCCCTCACCAACTTTGAGGCCATCGCCAGCCATTAGGTTCTTTGGTTCTTTGAAGTTTCTCAGCACTCAGCATTACATGTCTTTATTTGTGGTGACTTTACTGCTCACACAGCTTTCAGTTCCACTAAGTGCTTTGGTTCTTACAACCCTATGAGAGGTAGAAAGTGCAGGGATCATAATCCCCTGTGAAAGATGAGGAACCTGGAACTCATAGTTAGACCCCATGACTGAATTCACATAGCTGGTCCGTGGCAGAATCAAAACCAGAACTGAAGTCCAAGCTCCAGAGACCCTGATGCTGCTTTTCTGAGAACAGGGATGAGGCTGGGGGAGGGATTCCTGTCCTCATCCCTTGCCTGGCCCTCTTGGTCGTAGTTTCTCAGACAGCCCCACTGAGGATGGGATGAGTCCGCATACGATAGATGATGACCGCAGTGGCTGGGCACAGCAACAAGGAGGTCATGATGACAATAGTGGCCAGGATGATGAGAACAATGACCCAGATGTCCAAGATGTGCTTGGGAAGCACAACTTCTGTGGGGACTTGGCTGACTGTGTCCATGCTGCTTCACTCTGCAACAGACGGGAAAGGAAAGTCACCATTGTGTACTGTCTCCCGGCCTCCCAACTTAGAGGGAAACTCCCATGTGTCAGAAGCTTGGGTGATTTACCAGATAACATCATCTTAAGGCCTTTTGATCATTAATCATATTATAGCAAATGGCTTATTTACTGAGGGCTTGCTATTACCAGGCTGAGCACTTTACTCATTCAGTCCTTACTTGGAGCAATAATTCTTTCAGGTAGAAACTATAATTACTGTCCTTTTTTTATCCCTTGGCCTCTATCTTCAATTATGCGCCTTTTATAGATGAGGACTCTACAGCCCTAAAAGACAGAAGTGTCATTAACCTGACCAAAGAAGTGAACCCAGGTCGTTCCATGCTTAACTACTAGTCTGTTCTTTTTTCTTTAAATGAGAAACTCAGCTTGGTGCCTGTAGCTCAGCGGCTAGGACACCAGCCACATACACCAGAGCTGACGGCTTCAAATCCAGCCCAGGCCTGCCAAACAACAATGACAACCACAGGCTCAGCGCCTGTGGCTCAAGCGGCTAAGGCGCCAGCCACATACACCTAAGGTGGCGGGTTCGAATCCCCAGCCTGGGCCTGCCAAACAATGATGGCTACAACCAAAAAATGGCCAGGCGTTGTGGTGGGCGCCTGTAGTCCCAGCTACTTGGGAGGCTGAGGCAAGAGAATTGCTTAAGCTCAAGAGTTGGAGGTTGCTGTGAGCTGTGACACGATAGCACTCTATGGAGGGTGACATAGTAAGACTCTGTCTCAAAAAAATAAAATAAAATAAAATGAGAAACTCACTGGTTTTCATCCTGTACCTCATGCCCCATTCTCCTGGAAACAGAGCTCCCTCTTTTCTGGGGAGAACTCACTTATTCTGCATGGTTTTAGTAAAATAAAGCAGGGTATATTCATATAATGGAACACCATGCAGCTATTATCATGTATTTGTTCATTGACATGTTTGTTTATTCATTCACTCATTTAACAAATACGTAGCACTCGCTACAAATCAAACTTTATTCCAAGTATGTTACAAATATTAATTTATTTAACTAATACAGCTATTATGGAAAAGGATCTGGAGTTTTTTTAAAAACTAGAAATAAAGTTACCATAATAATCCCAGTAACCCCACTTCTGAGCATATAAGTAAGGGATTTGATATCACTGTGTCAAAAAGACTTTGTACTCTCATGTCTATTCCAACATTATTCACAATAGCCAAGTTAAGGAATCAACCTGAGTGTCCATCAACCATGAATGGATAAAGAAAATGTGGTATATATACAATGGAATATTATTCCACCTTTAAAAAGAGAAAAATTATGTCATTTGGGACAACATGTATGAACCTAGCGCACATTATGCAAAGTGAAAAAAGCCAGGCACAGAAAGACAAATTCTCACTTGTACATGGAACCTAAAATAAAATCTAACATGCAGAAGCAGAAATTAGAATGGTAGTTAGCAGAGGCCAGGAGGTAGGGGGGATGGGAGGATGTTGGTCTAACAGTGTTTCACTTAGACAGGAGAGGAAGAAATCAACTTACTTGATAGTTACTAAGTTACTTGATAGTTACAGTCTGATCTTTGGTAAGCTACAAAATATTTTAAGTGAAAAAAATAAACAAGATGCAGGATAATGTATATGGGTATAAGATATTCCCTTTGATTCAGATTTTATAGAAATAAGTAGGTAGATAAGTGAGGATATGGACATAAAAATATTCCATAATTCTTTATGCAACCTGTGGCTTCCAAGCTGTGTTCTGAAAAGTCTAAGAAGTCAAGGGGAAACAGAACCGTGACGCTGAGTGTTCAACAGAACTCTGAGTGTAATCAGTGTGAAGAGTAGTTACTTTGGGGGAGAGTTAGACGAGGGATAGGAGAGATTCGTGTTTTTCATTTTTCATGTTTTTATACCATTCAAATTTTTTAAACATGACCATGTATTAATTCTAATTTTTTACACCAAATGAGTTGAGGGGAAAATAGAATTTTAGGGTTTTTTTATTTATAAGTCTATATTAAAAAGAGTAAATATATACATATGTAATTTTTAAATCAAATAAAATTAAGGTAAGTATAAAAACACTGACTTCTGGGTCCCAATCCAAACTAACTGAATTAGATATGAAAGGTGAAAAGAGGGAGCCCTTCTTCCCCATTGCCTAGGTGGTTTGAATGTACAGCCAGGCTTGGCGCCCCTTATGCTCAACAATCTCTAAAGTCTCTTTCAGCCCTAAGATTTGGGAACTGATGCCTAAGTTCTCGTAGCCAGGCTGGAAGATGTAGGTAAGTTCCAAGATGAAGGAGAGGCCTCTGGCAAAGTTCTCCTGGGCCACAGGAGTATCAAAGTTCCTCTGGGGCCTACCAAGGAGAGAGAGGTACAGGCTGGCTCACCCGCAGCCCTGGAAATGGAGTCACTTTCTCCAAGGTCTAAGACCCAGAAGCATGAGTCACAGGAGACACAAACTGTTAAAGAGGGACAGGCAGAGAAATTATTCTTTGTGGTCTCTTGATTACATCAACAGCTAGCCTGCCCTAAGCAATGGGAACCCCACAAAACCCATTCCCTTCCTGTAAACCCATTAACTTCACATAGTCTCCCTGACTCTAAATGCCAGGAATACATAAATCTCCCCTGGCTGATTTTCATAAACAAAACCTGTCACTTACAGGAACTCAGGCTTCAGGGCTCACCCACAATCAAGAATTATGAAATATTAAAGCTAGAATCAGTCCTGTTTCACAGAGGAGAAACTGAGGCCCAGGTGTCTTGCCCTACTTTCCATCCTACCCCCCTCCAGAATAATTACTGAAATACATTAACTTCGAATCATGTCACTGCCCCTGACTAAAAGAAAACAAAACAGAGCAAGTAGTTAAATACATGAAACTTTTTCTGTAACTTGTATCCTGGATTGTACCAATACTACTTTTTCACAAATAAAAATTATATTTACAACCCAAATCACAAAAACTGGTAAAAGCAAAGCTGCTCTCATAGAAGCAGTTCTACCCATTCAGCCGAGCTGAAAAAATACCCTTGGAGACGCTAAGCACTAGAGATTAGTGTGCCTGTCGCCTTCACATATGCAATTCAAACCAAAGGCAATACTAAACCATAACACATGAGATTTGAAATTTATGTTATGATTAAAGACTTTTTTCTTCTAATTGAAAAAAAAATCTGAGAAAATAACTTCACTCAGTCTTTCTTTTAAGGGGGGCTGTTATATGTGGTCTCCCCACTTGGTACAGTTTGTTTACCTGGTGATACAACATCACTGTTCTGTTTCCCCTTGGCTTCTTGGGCTTCTCAGAACACAGCTTGAAAGCCACAGGTTGCAGTGTTCTCCAGGGGCCCTTCCAGAGCTACTGTTCCAGGACTATAAGGCTTCTAAGGCCGGCTGTAGATGTGGACAGCCATCAGAGGGCACAGGGAGCTCTACTTGCCTGTCTCAATCTTCTCTACTCAAATGCGTTTCCTTCAGTGGGCTCTTCCTCCCCATGTAACAGGGCTTCTAGTCACTTCCACCTCTACCCACTAGGAAATAAAAATTTTGTCCCCAGAACCTTACGTTCAGCATCTTTAATTGCATGCTAGAAAACTTTGCTTGGGAAAAAGCAGGACACTAAGCTTCTCTGAGCTGACTTCTGCTTGACCTCCGTTTGGCATGTATCATGAATGCATAAAACCTTGTTTCTTGATACATCTAATTAATACTCATCGATCAATTTGCTTATCACTTGCTTTGCAACCAAAGCGCTTGCTATTTCTGATTAACAGTTCGTGACAGAATATGGCCCAAACCATTCGTGTCACAAACTGACCCTATCACGGATAGAATATGATGTTTTTATGACCATAGGAAGTAAAATAGCAGTCAGGCCTAAACTCCTGTCATTTTGCACTAGCATACTTTATTTGTGGTTTGTCTTATGGATGCATAATAAACTTTGACATATGTTCAAAATAAATTTGTCCAGGAAACTGCATTGACACCACCCTGAGCTCACCAGCAGAGCAACCACTACTAATGCACATTCTAGCCCATCAGATCACAGATCCTACACGGCCAGCCCTGCAAACCAGCACTTAGCTGTTCCTCCTCAGTCCGCAAGGGGTAAGCAATTTAGCCAATTTAATAGAAGAGTCAAGAGGGAGCTGTTTCTCACATGTTCCAGGTACAACTAAATAGCATATTTCTAGAAAGCAATTGTGGCAGGCAGAATTCGGAAACGACCCCCACAATCTCTGTCCCCTAATTATTAGCCCTGGGTTATGTGGCAAGGGCGAAGGAACTCTGCAGACATAACTAAGATTCTATCAGAATCACTGATAATAGAAAACGACTCTATGCTTTTTATCCCTTTGGCTTAAGGCCCAGATGCAAATAAAGAAAAAGAAAGTAAAAGGTAAACACTGTCAGTCATCATTTCTCACTATGAGTAAGGTTCCAGATACTCAGTACTTCTATGAAACCAATTTATATTCATTCACACTTTCTTATGAAAGAGAGATCACAACTAAAGTCCAGGATGAAGGAGAGAAACGGAGTGGGAAGGGAGGAGAAGAGGGAGGTTTGATAGAGGGAGGGTAAACGGTGGGACCACACACCTATGGAGCATATTGCAAGGGTACAAGTCAAATCTATCAAATATAGAACATAAATGTCTTAACAGAATCATGAAGGAAATGAGGCGAAAGCTATATTAATTCGTTTGATGTAAGCACTCCAAATCGTATAAAAAAGCAGCACATTGTACCTCGATGTGTACCTACATATGAATAAATGTATTCATGATCTATGTGTATGACTTAATAAAAAATAATTTAAATAAATTTTTTAAAAAAAGATTAATCAAAAGAAGAATATCCTAGGCAGGCTTGACTTAATCAGCTGGCGATCTTTCAAAAGAGGGCTTAGTGTTTCCCTAAGCTCCACTGACTACCCTGCTGACGTTAAAGCAAGGCTCCACGTGTTCTACAGCTGCCAGGAAACAATTCTGACAATAACCTGAAGGAGGCAGATTGATCTGTCGCTGACCCTCCAGATGAGAACACAGCCTGCAGCTTTGTGAGACACTGAGCAGGGACCCAGCTAAGACATGCCTGGACTCCTTACTGACACTGTTGTTTTAAGCCACTAAGTTTGTGGTTACTTGTTATGCTGCTGCAGAATACTAACAAAGCAGGACTATATCCTCCAGAGTTTGTTCTGTGGAGATGAAACATCTATAAGCCAATGGTGTTCTAGAAGTCAGCACAGAATTTAGATGCTATCTAGTTAAAACCATGTAACATGTAACCCTTCTCCCTAAGAAGAGAGGGACAGACCAAAGGAAATTACTTGCCCAAGGTCACACAGCAAGGTAATGGCAGAACTGAGGGGAGGACTAGGACCATTCCATTTGTGGTGCTCTTTTCAATGCCATCACCACCTTGCTTGAGATGGGAGCTAGAGGAAGAAAGTGGCAGGCATTTGGAAAAAGTGGTGGGATTGTGGTGACAGAATAAACTTCCGTAAACAACGAGGGCCAGGCAGTTTACTTGACTTCCTTTTAGCTATATAGAAGCTTACAGAGGCGCACACACACGCATGCACACACACATGTACACACACACATGCACGCACACACAATCCTGTCAAAACAGAATCACTAATGTATGAAGTGCCACCTTTGGGTTTCATCCCTCTAGCTTAAGGCCCAAATGCAAATAAATCCAGTGAAGAAGATAATGAGTATACTATTCGTAAGTTATTTATTCTTCTCTGTGGTCAGACTATCAGAGAATAAGGAAGAGATGCTAGAATCCTCCTTGCTAGAAAAGATTGCACCAAAGAGGCGAAATCCACATACACACAAAATGAGGGACCCAGAGAAGAACAGCACGGACAACTTTGCCTCAGTTTCAACTCTGTGCCAGCACTGATTTGCCCAAAACAGCTCACTTCTGCCTCTCCAACAGAAAATGCCCACCTTCTCTACTCAGCAGTGTAGGTAAATCAATAAATCCTCAAGCTTCTATATTCTAGTACAGCCACGAGAACTCTTCCAAATGGAAGCAATATTTGGAAACAACAGGGAAGATCGTTTACATTTACACTACAAATCCAGACTCTGAGGCCAGTCTGCTTGGGTATAAATGTGCATCATCCAAGCAACTGTGAATAAATTACTTGAATTTCCTTATACTGCTACATGTATTTACTCAACTGAAAACAAAACAAAATGGGAAAATAGTATCTGCTTCATAGAGTTGAGACAATTACGTAAGAATCATACACAGTAGCTAACAGTGCCCTGACACTGGCAAGCACTCTACAAGGTTAATTCTTATTATGGGTTATAGTTCCGAGCTGCAGGGACTCACTGATCTAAGCAAAATGCTCCCCACCTTCAGCTAGAGTGTGTTAGCATCCCAGACTTGGACCATGTCTTTACTTTATCCATAAAGATGATAGATGATTAATCTGTATTAATGATTTTCTTTTTGAGATAGAGTCTCACTCTGTCACCCTGGGGTTGAGTGCCGTGGTCTCATCATAGCTCACAGCAACCTCAAACTCTTGGGCTCAAGCTATCCTCTTGCTTCTGATCCAGAATAGCTGAGACTACAGACATCCACTACAACGCCAGGCTAATTTTTCTATTTTTAGTAGAGACCAGGTCTCTCTCTTGCTCAGACTGGTCTTAAATTCCCGAGCTCAAACAATTCGCCCACCTGGGCCTCCAAAGGTGCTAAGATTACAGGTGTCAGTCGCCACACCTGGCCTTTAATAAACTTTTTTTTTTTTTTGAGACAGAGTCTCACTATCTTGCCTTTGGTAGTATACTGTGGTGTCACAGCTCACAGCAACCTCAAACTCTCGAGATTAAGCAATTCTCTTATCTCAGCCTCCCAAATAACTGGGACTACGGGCAACCACCACAATGGCTGGCTATTTTTTTGTTGCAGTTGTCATTGTTGTTTGGTGGGCCAGGGCTGGGTTTGAACCCACTACCCCTGGTGTATGTGGCCAGTGCCCTAACCCCTGAGCTATGGGCGCCGAGCCCTTTTAATGATTTTTTAAAATCAACAACCTGAGTGACCAGTCCAAGTATGAAGCTGGTATTCAACCTAAACTGAGAAAGCTGGCCTCAGTGGCTCACACCTGTAGTCTTAGCACTCTGGGAGGCTGAGGCGGGTGGATTGACTGAGCTCCCAGGATTGAGACCAGTCTGAGGAAGAGTAAGACAGCATGTCTAAAAATAGGCAGGCGTTGTCGCGGGCAACTGTATTCCCAGCTACCTGGGAGGCTGAGGCAAGAGAATCGCTTAAGCCCATGAGTTTGAGGTTGCTGTGAGCAGTGATGCCACTGCACTCTACCCAGGTGACAAAGAGAAACTCTGTCTCAAAAAAAAAAAAGAATAAATAAAAATAAATAGGCTTGGTGCCTGCAGCCCAGTGGTTAGGGTGTCAGTCACATGCACCCGGGCTGGTGGATTCGAACCCTGCCAGGCCTGTTAAATAACAATGACAACAACCAAAAAAGCCAGGAATCATGGCGGGTGCCTATAGTCCCAGCTACTTTGGAGGCTGAGGCAAGAAAATCTCTTAAGCCCAAGAATTTGACACTGCTGGAGCTGTGACACCACAGCACACTACCAAGGGTGACACAGTGAGACTCTGTCTAAATAAATAAACTGATAAACATTTATGGCACTGTGTTCAACACTGGATATCAAAAAGTGAACGTTAAGATAGAGATTAATAAAATATAGTGTTTGCCTTTAAGAAGCTCATTTTCTTTTGGAAGACAAAGACATAATCATAATTACTAATCCCAGTACTAGACAGAGACGTGCTACACTGAAGGTACAAATCACATGCTGTCAGAGAAGAGGAAAGAAGTATAAAGGGAATGGACTTTGGAGTTGAGGATTTTGATGTGAGTCCCACCTTCCATCCTTATTAGACGACACTGTGGACAAGTTATTTAATAATCTCTAAACCAGTGGTTCTCAACCTTCCTAATGCCCCAATGTATTTTCATTGTTAAAAAGGGGTCTCAACCCACAGGTTGAGAACCACCACATGGTTGGCTCAGCGCCCGTAGCACAGTGGTTATGGCACCAGCCACATACACTGAGGCTGGTGGGTTCAAACCCAGCCTGGGCCAGCTAAACAACAATGACAACTGCAACAAAAAAATAGCTGAGCACTGTGGCAGGCACCTGTAGTCCCAGCTACTTGGGAGGCTGAGGCAAGAGAATTGCTTAAGCCCAACAGTTGGAGGTTGCTGTGAGCTGTGACACCATAGCACTCTATGCAGAGCAACAGCTTAAGACTCTGTCTCAAAAAAAAAAAAAAAGAAAAAGAAAAAAACTCTGAACCTCAATGTTTTCCTCTGTAAAATAGGGATCTGCACTGCATTGCAGCATCTTGTAGTGAAGATAAAGTGAGACAATATGTAAAGAATCCCAGAACATAACAGATGCTCAGAAAGACATTAATCCTCACTGCTTTGTTTTTGCCTAAGTAAAAGATAATATTACAGAGAAAAGAGCCTTTGACATGGGCTTTAAAGGAGAAGTAGGAGTTCCAAAGAATGAGGAAGGGAAAGGCAGGATGAGCAGAGCAGACCTCATCAATAAAGCCAGAGGTGATACCTGGTGTGCTGTGAGTAGATGTAGTCCTGGTGGCTCTGGCAAGAGGCTTAACCTCTTTGAGCTTCAGTTTCCTTCTACATTTGTAAAATGGGAATAGCAACTAATAATAGAAACTACCCTATTGGGATGCCGTGGAAGTTAAATGAGCTAAGGCAAATCAAGCACTTAGGATGATGCCTAGTGTACAATAAGGGCTTCACAGAAGTTAAACTGAAGTAGTGAACACAGCATAGTTCCTAAGAGCTCACAGGCCCGCCGTTCAAGTGCCTGACTGCTAATATGGCAAACCGCAGTGATACATTTCATAACCAAATAGTCTTTGATGATAGTCTATCCCCAGCTTTTTATCTTCCACCGGAAATGCACACCCTCCACTTGAGCCGCAGCTAACAGCTAACTTTGGAGAGCTTTCCAATGGTTATCCAACCGGTTTTACTGCCAAGGAGTTCACTGAGGAAGAAGGCAATAAAAGATATGACTTCCTGCTGGCAGGCAAGCTTAATTATCCCGAAGTGGGAGAAAAGGCAGATCGAGGCAGGTGGTTTTCTGCAGGTGTGGCCTTAGTCCAGCACTGCCAGAGCTCTGAGCAGACATTTGCTGCTGCTTCCCTAGACACAGAGGCCAAAGAAGAGGCAGCTAGAACCAGCTCTGAGTCACTGTGGCTGGGGGCATGTGAAGATGCGTGACTCTGTAAGCATCTTGCGGAAAGTGAACAGGAAGACCGATGGTTCCCAGGGCACAGGACTCAGGATGTTTCATCCATAAGCATTGTTCCAGGAATAAATAAAGAAAAAAAGAAAGAAGACTAAGGATTTGCCAGCATCGTCTCCCTTATAGGATTCCTTCTTTTTTTTTTTTTTTTTTTTTTTTAGACAGAGTCTCAAGCGGTCCCCCTGGGTAGAGTGCTATGGCATTACAGCTCACAGCAATCTCCAACTCCTGGGCTCAAGAGAGTCTCCTGCCTCCTCCTCCCAAGTAGCTGGGACCACAGGCGCCCGCCACAACGCCCGGCTATTTTTTGGTTGCAGCCGTCATTGTTGTTTAGCGGGTCCGGGCTGGGGATTTGAACCCGCCACCTTAGGTGTACGTGGCTGGCGCCTTAGCCGGTTGAGCTATAGGTGCAGAGCCAGGATTCCTTCTTAAGGCTCTACCCGCAGACGTAGATGCTTAGAGTTATCAGGGAAGAATGGAACATTTAGGCCAGGCAGTGAGGACAGCTCAAGTTCCAAAAAGGGCCCCCCACAGGCCACCAGGCCACCTCAAACACCTTATGAACTGGTTCCCCAGAGCTGATCCCCTTGATAACCTTTGTGCTTGCTCTTCTCTTAGAAAGTTCTTCCCTTCTCAGTTCAGTCTCAGTGTTCATGACCTTAACTTAAATGTTACCTTTCAGAAAAGTCTTTCCAGCCCCACCCTGTTAAACTACCATTCTTATCTTGCTTTATTTTCTTCATGTACTTTCACAATCTAAAATTGCCTCATTTGTTGCTTACTTGTTTTTACTGGCTTTTTTTCCTAATAGGCTAAAAACTTATTCCTTTGTCCCCTGAAATACAAGCACAAGGACGCAGAAGTTTCATCTCTTGTTTATCACAAGGCCTGGCACTTCGTAAGTGCCAATAAACATAATAAGATCAATGAAGAAAGGAGCATAGGAAGAGTAGGTCCTTCCAATGTGAGCTCAACTCATGGAACCTAACTGGCAGAGGAGGTCCAGAAAGACTCCACACCCCTGCAAAAGTCCCAGTGACCCTAAAAGTTAGAATCGTATTTCCAAAATAAAATGACATCCTCTACTTTTATCATTTTCTGGCTTCTCTGTACATTCAGGAAGGATTATAGGGCCCGCTAACATTTCCAGCCCACCCTGTACATAGCGGGTAGAGGAATCCTGGCCTTTCAGAATGAAGTCCTCAAGGATTCCCTCTTGTTGACTTGCTCAGGCTGGCAAGCTCAAATTTGAGTTTTGATACCCTGTGCTCAGGAGCTGGGCATTGAGGTAGGAGTGGTAGGGGGGTAGTTGTTACTCAAGGTGTGAACCTTTCTTTATCTGTTCTTGGAAGAGAACGGGGTGGGGGGCCTGAAAAACAGATATCCCATGCCAAGTTTAATATGAGAAGGACATCCCACCCTCACATTTATTAGGGGCCTAAACCCTTTGCTCACCTTCCCTCCCAGAGCAAAAGGTCAACCTGGCCCCATCCCCAGAGTTCCACTGGAAAGACCCTATGTGCCAAAGCCTTCCAGCAACCTGTGAAATCTTCCTCCCTATGCCCATTATATAAACAAGCCTGCAACTATCCTCACTGCAGCTGCCACCTTTGCCCAGGCAGGTCTCAGTCCCCTTTCATTAAATGTGGCCTGAACTTCTCCTGGCCTTGTCTCTGGGTATACCCCCAAACCCCTTTCAACATTTACTCTTAGAAATAGTTCTTCTCTTCTTCTGTAACCTCAAACATTCACCAACCCAGCATGGAGTCCTTCCACCAGGGACCTCTGTTCCAAAGAAAGGAGCGAGGGGAAGGAATGGACAGGACATGCAACTATCAAAAATATGGAATGAATCAAATTATAGGGCTTTCTTTGATGGCCTGAGGCCTCTAAGGAGCACTCTGTTCTCATTTCACCCCAACTGGCCCATCTGTCCGAAATTCCTAACAAGCTAAATACTTATTCCCTGCCTGAGTTTCTATCAGCTCCTCTGTGGCTAGAAAAATGGAAAAACACCAGGATATTTTTGAAGAGATCAGAGCATAGCCAGATCTGTTCAAGACTGCATGTACTATCTGAGCGAACCAATCACAGTCTTGGAAACCAACAGGCAGCCAGCAGAGAAGAAAACCCAGGCCAAGTCCACAGCATCCTGTTTAAGCCACTACCATCCATCATTGCTATTTGCCAGTGACTAAGTGTCTGCTGTGTGCTGGGCTGACAAAGGAGACTCTCTGTGAGAGGCACTGCAGGGGGTGGGATGGAGGATCCATGACAGAGCTGCAAGAGTCAGGGTGCTAGTCCCCTGACTCAGTATGTGATCCTGAGCAAGTCACTCTCCCAAAGTGGGCCTCCTACATACAAAAGGCATATAATGCCCTCCCACCAAAAAACCTGGCCCCCAGAATCTTTTTTATTTTTGAAACGGAGTCTTACTCTGTCACCTGGGTTGGAATGCAGTGGTACAATCATAGCTCACTGCAACCTCAAACTTCTGGGCTCAAGTGATCCTCCTGCCTCAGCCTTTCCAGTAGCTAGGATTACAGATGCACGCCACCATGCCCAGTTAATTGTTTTATTTTCTTCTTTTTGTAGAGATAGAGGTCTCACTACATTGCCCAGACTAGTGTCAAACTCCTGGCCTTAAGCAATCCTCCCACCTGAACCTCTCAAAGTTAAGATCAGAGGCATAAGTCACTGTGCCAAACCCAGATTCTTGAATACAAAAAAGGAAGCATGATTCAGAGGGTGAAGCCAAGAGAACACAGGCAAAATGGACTTTGCAGATGAGACTAAAGGTAAGGACTCTGAGATGGGGAAATTAACCTGGATGTCGGGGGGGGGGGCAACCTAATCACATGAACTCTTAAAAGTGAGGAGGAAGGCAGAAGAGTGGGTCAGAGAGATGTAACGTGACAAAGACTTGATTTGCCAGTGCTGGTTTTGAAGATGAAGGGGAGCCCTGAGCCAAGGAACACAGTGACCTCCAAAAATAAGGACTGGTTCTCAGTTTACAGCCAGCAAGAAAATGGTGATCTTAGTCCTACAACCAGAGGAATTGAAATCTGTGAACAGCTCATACAAGTAGGAAACTGATCTTCCCCTAGAGCCTCCAAAAAGAAAGGCATCCTGATGAGATCTCGCATTTATTCTCTTGAGACACACCATACTGAACTTCTGATCTGTGGGGGTCTTGTTAAGCCAATAAATTTGTGATGACTTGTTACAGTGGCATTAGAAAACAAATACATTGGCCAGGTGTGGTGGTCCTGTAATCCTAGCACTCTGGGAGGCTGAGATGGTGCTTGAGCTCAGGAGTTCGAGACCAGCCTAAGCAAGAGTGAGACCCTTGTCTCCACTAAAAATAGAAAAACTGGCTGGGCACTGTGGCACACACCTGTAGTCCCAGCTATTCAGGAGGCTGAGGCAAGAGGATTGCTCAAGCCCAAGAATTTGAAGTTGCTATGAGTTGTGATGCCATGACACTTTACCCAGGGCAAAAGAGTTAAGACTCTATCTCAAAAAGGAAGGGAAGGGAAGGGAAGAGACAAAATCATTATATGATCCTAAGTAAGTCATTCTTCTCAACTGAGCCTCAGTTTTTTATCTGTCAATTGGAAAGGATGACAAGGGTGATCCCTAAGGGTCTGGCCAGCTCTCAAAGACTAACTCCTCTCCTGACATCCTACCTCCCCTACAGCTGTGTCCACAGCTCAAGAAAAAACAGAAATAGTGAAGGGAAGAGAAAATTAATTTTTAAAAGGTCCTAAGGTGTTTTCTAAGGTACCACAAGGGTGCTCAAACAGAAAAGTCTTCTGATTCCCCACTTGCTACTTCATGGGCCATACCCGGAGGAATAAGGTGGGATGTCTGTGATGGCAAGATAGCTCCAGGAGCCATGGGTAGAGGCTGTCCAGAGCACT
>CAUYTI010110058.1:0-16563 GCA_963575145.1 Galago senegalensis | reverse complement strand
AGAGCCTCAAGCTGTCTCCCTGGGTAGAGCGCCGTGGCATTACAGCTCACAGCAACCTCCAACTCCTGGGCTCAAGCGAGTCTCTTGCCTCTGCGTCCCAAGTAGCTGGGACCACAGGCACCCGCCACAACGCCTGGCTATTTTTTGGTTGCAGCCCTCATTGTTGTTTGGTGGGTCCGGGCTGGGGATTCAAACCCACCACCTTAGGTGTACGTGGCTGGCGCCTTAGCCAGTTGAGCTATAGGCGCCAAGCCAGAACATGTTATAAAAGATATTTAGTCAAAAAGACCAAAGCCCCTGCCATTGTCAGACTCCTGAGCTTCTTTCTTTGCTTCCACTTTGTTCTCTCAGCTGGGGCAGTAGCAGTGAGGGGGCAAGACCTCCTGCTGGTGCAGCACCAGCTGATGGAGCTGGTCCACAAGACCCTATATTGCAGATGAGGTTCCCATTGTTGATATTAGCCAGGGCCTTTACAAACAAGCCAGGCCAAAAAGGTTCAACATTTACACCAGCTGCTTTCATGAAGGCATTGATCTTATCCTCCATGACTATCACATCATCATCCTGTAGAATGAAGGCTGAGTAGATGCACTCCGCTTGGAGATGGAGGCCATGGTACAGGCAAGTCCTGGGATGGTCCTGCCCGGCGTGGTGCTAGTGCTCAATGAAGTGAGGGCTTCACCTCAATACAACTGTAGCTTCCTTGGAAGAAGCACCATTAGCTGGATGAAGTTTAGGCAGGGTCAGAGAAGTTTCCCATTTTCTTACATCTGATGGGAAGAAGGGTCCATTTAGCTGGGTCTGATGTGGTATACTTTGGTCCCCCAAAGGGGCTTCTCCCCATCCTACACCAGATGAAAGGTTATGGAGCCAAAGATGAAAGATTATTCTGAGGCCCGAGACAAAAGGAAAACTGAGGCTGATTTGTGCAATTAAACTGGGAAAAAATCCACACCTCGCTTAGCTTTTGAAAAGATTTAAATAAAGCGCTCTTCATCCTTTTATATAAATCCATATTTTCATTTGGTATAATTTTCTTTCTGCCTGAAGGATTTCATGTAATTTTTTCTTTTTTGAGACAGAGTCTCCCTATGTTGCCCTTGGTAGAGTGCTATGGCGTCACAGCTCACAGCAACCTCCAACTCTTGGACTTAAGAGATTCTCTTGCCTCAGCCTCCCAAGTAGCTGGGACTACAGGCACCCGCCACAACGCACAGCTATTTTTTTGTTGTAATTGCCATTGTTGTTTGACAGGCCCAGGTTGGGTTCAAACCTGCCAGCTCAGTGCATGTGACTGGTGCCCTAGCCGCTGAGCTATGGCTCTATTGGTGATTAATTCTTTCAGCTTTTATTTAAAATTTTCTTCATTTTGCTTTTGTTTTTTCCTGGATGGAGAATTCTGGGCTGACCCTTGGCCATGTCCACTCTAGTACTTAGATGTTATTCCACTGTCCTGCTGTCATTATCTTGGTCCGTTTGTATGTGATATGTCTTCTCTTCTCTGACTTCTTTTAAGATTCTTTTCACTACTTTTTTTTTTTAAGTTTTTGGCTGGGGCTGGGTCTGAACCTGCCACCTCTGGGGTATGGGGCCTGCGCCCTCCTCCTTTGAGCAACAGGTGCTGCCCTCTTTCCACTACTTTTTAAGTAAGTTGATTTGTATGTACCTTAGTGTCATTTCATTTATGTTTCTTGGGCTTGGGTTTGTTGATGGTCTTATATCTATTGGTTTATAGTTTATATTACCTATTGAAATTTTTCGGTCATTATTTTTTCAAGTGTCTTTTCTTTACCCAATTCTCTCCCATTTGGGAACCCTAATTGCTCATTATTCAACCACTTGAAGCTGCCATTGACGTCCTGTTCATTCCTTTTATTCTCTGTTTCATTTCATATGATTTCTTTGGCTGTGTGTCCAAGTTCAGTAATCTCTTCTTCTACGAT
The DNA here is from genome assembly GCA_963575145.1 of Galago senegalensis. NCBI lineage: Eukaryota > Metazoa > Chordata > Mammalia > Primates > Galagidae > Galago > Galago senegalensis. The sequence goes on along the minus strand of CAUYTI010110058.1, from coordinate 14,620 downwards.
GGTTAACCTGCCACTAATTGAATATCTCATCTTGGACGTTATAGTTTTCATCTGTAGAAGTTCAATTTGGGTCTGATAATGTTAACACCCGCATCAGTTCTGGGTTGCTTTAGATTAGTTACTTTTTTTCTTTTACTAAGGGTCATATTTTTCTCCCTCTTTTCATACCTGATGATCTTTTATTAGGTACTAGAGATTGTAAATTTTACCACATTTTTGCTGGATATCTGTGTAAGTATTCTTGAATTTTGTTCCATTGCTCACTGAAATTACTTGGAAACAGTTCAATAAAATAAACTGTTTCAGGTATTACATGTCAGATGTGTTCAGGGAAATCAGAGCAGCATTTAGTCATCTGACACTCTAAGTATGGCATCCAACATTCTATGAGTTAAGGGTCTTCCAGTCTGGGGGGGTGGAAGCAGGTGTCCCGGGCAGTGTTCCCTCTGACCTGTTCTGATGGTTCCTCTGCCAACCTTTGTTTTCTGATTGCTGAGTGCCTGGGTGTTCTCTTCTGTGTGGTTCTGTCAGAGTTCCCCCTCCCCGCACCTCTGCCTAGAAATGCTCTCAGGGCAGTAAATTGATCTTACCTCATCCTCATGGTTTTTACATTTTGTCTAGGTTTGCTGTTGTTTCATGCAGCCATGTCAATCAGGTTAATGTTTCTTCATGACAACTGGAAATGGGAGTCTGAGAAATGCTCTTGAATTTTCTGTCCATCCATTCACTGAATATGAGCTAGCAATTCTGTAAGCTACAAGTAACAGAAAACGTGGCCAATTATACTTAGATCATTTGCTGTGTTCTCATGTGGCAGACATTGATAGTCATTCCCCAATACCTCATTCTGCCCTATCTCCTCAGTATAGAATGCCCAAATGGTAGTTGGGCACACAGACACCCAAGTTGAGTCTACACTCCTCTGGGCACCTCTAGGTGTAATCATGTAAGTTCTGGTAAATTTGCTGTGAATAAAAACAGTGCCTGCAACTTCCAGGAAGTGTTACAGAGAGAAGCCCTGTTCATCTCCTCCCTTTTCTCCATCCTGCTGGTTGGAAGCAGGTGTGACGGCTGGAGCCAGGGCAGCCATCAGAGTCCACAAGATGAAAACCATCTGCTGAACCTGGTCACTAAAACTTGTAGAACTACATTTCCATTCATGGCCTAGATTTCTGTAAAAAATGAAATTTTATTTTGCTTAACATGATCAGTTTGGGCTTTCTATCACTTACATCTAAACCTAATGCTAACCAATACAAATAAACAAGAATTATAGAGGCAGACGAGTCTCTGAGTTAATCCATGATGTAGAGACACTGTCTCTGTTTTTCTAGCCTCTGCTGAAGGAGGCGAGCAAGGGGCGAGTGTATGGTGCAGCTGCTGGGCTGGGCATCCAACACCTGCCCCCACAACAGGGACTGTAGCCACCTTGACAACAAAAGGCTAAAAGCCCAGACATCTAAATGTGAACCCTGTTCCTGGTAAGGGAGAGGAGAAGAAGGAAGATGAAAATAGGGGATGACTATCTTTGTGATTCTCAAACTCATGGGCAGGAGATTTGCTTAGAGAGCTGTGTGAAAAAGTGGGTACATCCTGGGGCTTGGGAGATGCTCAGAAAACTGGCTGTCCCTCTCATGTGCTCACTCACTGACAGATGCTGATCCCTGCACCACCTCCTTCCCCAACCTCTCCGCCCCATGGGCTCTCAGGTGCTCCACTTTCAGAATTAATTTTCTTCTCAGTATTGTACTTTGGGAGCCAGAGGTCCCAGGGAGCTTGTCACTTTGGTGTCAGAAGGGCTCGATGGTGCCCCTCCTCCTAAAGGCTGTTCTTCTCTTTGAAGGACTAACCACAGTTCTGGGGTCTTTACTCCCCTCAACAACCTGAGAAGAAGTTTTGGGACTTTCCTGGGTACAAGTCCCTAGAAATCACGTACAAGAAAGAAAATCACATTTTTCAGCTCTCTCCCACCTTCAAGATTCTTTTTTTTTTTTTTTTGGTTGCAGCCATCATTGTTTGGCGGGCCCGGGCTGGGGATTTGAACCCGCCACCTTAGGTGTATGTGGCTGGCGCCCTAGCCGCTTGAGCCACAGGCGCCGAACCTCAAGATTCTTTACTCTGTGAAAATAAATGTATAACCCAGATGTTGGCTGGCTAAACCTCACTCAATGCCCTGTAGAAGTCCAAAGGCCTCTGATTGAGGGCTACCCATGCATCTGACACCTCATGGCAAACTTGGCCTCTGACCTTGGCATGAAATGGTCATTTTCTTTAACACATACACATGCACACAAGGACAAGCCTATGCACACAAACATGTGGCTACACAGGCACATGCACACACATGCCCACCACGTACACACATATGCATGGCCTGTGAACCTCGGGAGCCAGAGGATGATGGAGGCAGTGTGCACTGCATGGTGGCACCAGCATACACTTGGCTGGTCATGAGAAGGCCCTGGAGTCTCTTCCTCCATGGCCCAGGAGGTGGCTCCCTTCCTCTGCCCTCTCCTCTGGCCCCCCTCACACATCCAGTCATCTCTTCACCTCACCTCAGGTGTGGTGGCCTCTCCTCTACCTGTTTTTGTGTCCTGGAATTCTACCGACACAGAATCCTCTGTCCCCCCAAACCCTGCACTGGTCTTCTTGATCAGTTATTTTCCCAACTAACATGGCTTCCTCTTCACTGACCTGCTGGTGATTTTTACCTGCATTGCAAAGGTAAAGGACACAGACCCTTCTGAGCAGTGTCACATTCAGGGATCTGCCAGACATCAGCTGAGGGGCCATGGCTGACACTACCCCCACCAGCAGGGACCTGACTACCCACTGCTTCCCACATAACCAAGATTGCCAGGCTATACCCCATCCCCAACGGGGCAGCATCAGCCCTCCCCAGCCTCTAGCCTGGAGCCAGACATGACTGTCATCCAGAAGGCTCATGACAAACCTTGCCGGACATCAGGAGGGAGCCAGAGTTCAGGAGAGGATGCATACTGTCCAACAGGACACATGCACATGTCCAGCACAAAAGGAGAGCAATGAGCAGGGTGGCAGCACAGGCAAGATCTAGAAGTGAATTGTTGAAGAGTGCTTTCAAAGAAGCGCTGATGACCCCAGGATCCTGCCTAGGGTTACGAGCTGTCCCCTCTCCTCTAATCACCTCTGGACAGGAAATGCTGCCTTCCCCTGACCCCCTTGGCACAGCATCCAGAAGACTCAGCTGTGTGTGGGCTTTACTTGTTTGTGTTTGAGAAATGGAACCAACATTTACAGCCCAGAATATTTGGCATGGAAGTCAGGATTTCTAGATCATGTTTAAAAATCAGAAGCTCAGGTGATGCTGGGCATCTATTTCCCTGAGGTGACAACCAGCTGAGGGGGGCCATCCCTTTGGCCAGGCTTTCCAGCCCCAGCCAATCAGAGCCCCCACACCAAGCAATTTCCTTCCATTCAGCTAGCCATGCTCACTTCCTCAGGTGAGACCACCTGAGTTTCAGATCCCAGTAAGAATCCCAACAACAGCCTTGGTGAGGTTCCTTGAGCTGCCTCTTTTCTGGTCCCCACATCTCCCACACTCAGTGCTTTTGCTGTAGCCCTGCAAGCCCATGCCAAGGACATGGTGAGTCCAAGTGGGGCATGGGGAAAGTAGATGGGGAACCACAGGCTGGCCAGCTGGAAGTGGACAGAGAGCCAGCACCCCAACTAACATACTGTGGTTCATGGCAGAGGAAAGGAGAGCCATGGCCTAGCTGGGACACAGGCAGTGTCCGGCCAGCTTGCTGCTGTGAAAATGGTGTCTTCACCCTGGAAGCAGACTCTGGGGTGAGGCTGATGTGAAAGCAGCGTGCTGCCCTGGACAGCGACCCTGATGGAGGGCAGTAAGTTGAGTTGTGATGTAGTGCAGCCCCGACATGGTGGGAGGGCCGGGGGTGGTGCTGGAAAGTTCCTGGCCTTACAGTTGGTCCACATTGAAAGGCAAGGCCGGGCCTTTTTCCCCTGTGCAGGTCAGGCACTGGAAGAAGGTGGGGCCTTGAGTGAGCCACTTCCCTTCAGCCCAGGAAATGCCCCCAAGCACCAGCAGCCAGGGGCGGCAGCAGGAGCAGGTCCTGGGTAGAAGTCCTCCTCGCCTCAGACTGTGGGGCTGTAGGGGCTGTGTCCCTGTGCTTGGTGAGTTTTCTCTGCTCTGGTTTTCTCCAACTGTGTAAGCCATGACTTGGCCTCACTGGCTTTGTGATTCAGCATGGAGGGGGCATTTTGAGTGAAGTAGCATAGGGACACTCTCCCGGTGAGTGGAATGATGTTCCTACGTGGACAGGAGCCTTTTTCCCCATGGTGAGGAAACTCTTGGACTATTTTCCCAAAAAGAGCAGACTCTGCCCTCTCATGAGCTCTCTAAGTGGAAGGAAGATCTCAGTTTGCAGGGGCAAGAAATGTGGGAAAGAGTAGAGCAGTGTACCCACTTTACCACGGACAGCTTGGTAGGGCCAGGGCTCATATGAGGAGGCCAGTGGGGAGTCAGGTTATAAGTGGAGGGCACAGCTGGCTCTAGGCATTGGCACTAAGATGAAGCCTGTGTGTGGAAAGGGGATGAGAGATGAAGGACATGGGACTCATCAGACTCTAAAATTCACCATCCAGGTGGAGGTAGGCATTGCAGACAAGATGGCCATCCCTAGAGATGGCTGCTCTCGACAGGCCTAAGAAATGTAGAACAAGGGAGGAGATGGTGATGTCAGAAATAAACAAATTAATGAAATAAGTAATCCATAGGAAAAATATGTGAGAGAATCTTTCTGAAGGGAATGGGGAAAAAGTGACAACCTAAGTCATTTGGAGACGAGTGGCCACTCTAAGATGAGAGGTAAAGGGCTGTAACAGCTCTGCCTGCAGTGGGCACAGCCACTCTCAGGTCACCGTGCTCACACCGCTACCCTGGAGTTGGTGGCACATGGCAGGAGCAGCTTCTCGGAATGGAGCAGAAGTGACAGATAAACACAGGGCTAAAGCCAGGATGGCCTGGGTGATGTAGACTAGAGCTGGGGACATCACTGTGAGCTCAGGCTTAGTTCGTACTCATCAGTTAGCTGACATACACATGCATATCTTTACTCTGTTAATTAAGGGGCCTAGAAGAAATGACAGTCCGTAGCAAGGACCACACCCCACATCAAAACTTTGCTTTCTAATACCATCCTCCAAATAAAAACAACAGGGCTCTGTAGGGAAATGTCTGGGGCAGGGAGTATGCAAGGTGAGCCTGCACCTCTGGCAGTGCCAGGATGTCTGGAAGTGCTTGATACACAAAACCACAATAGTGAGGGCATGGAAAGTAACAAGTGGCCAGCTAAAAGGGCTCCCAGGGGCCAAGGCTGGAGCAATTTGAGCAACAGAACAAACAATATATATTGGATTGTAGCCCTTAGCCTGTTTGTTTTGCTGTAACAGAACTCCACTTCACTTTATAAAGATGTGAAATGTACTTCTCACAGTCCTGGAGGCTGGGAAGTCCAAGATCTCCAAGGCAGCATTTGGTCTGGGGAGGGCCTCCTTGCTGCATTGTTTGCACAGCAGGACACAGAAGGACAGGATTGAAACCAACTCCTCCATCAAGCCTTTTGCAAGGTCCCTAATCCCTAATCACCTCTCAGAGGCCCCACTTCTTAACACTACCATGGTGGCAACACCTAAATTTTAGAGGGAACACATTTAAACCTTAACAAGCCCCAAAGTGTAAAATACGCCCTTCGAGTCCTAGGACTCATACTGCAGAAAACCCTCTTGCCCCAGCCTGGCCTGCTACAGACTCAGCAAGCTGTCTTACCCCAGGCAATGAAGGATAGGTTGGGAGGTCCCGAGCAGCACAGCCACAGCTCCCTGCAAGCACCTCTACTAAATCCAAAGAGTCCTCAGAGGGGTAAGTCTTAGCTTGTTAGGGCCGCCCTAACAAAATCAGAGGTGAGGTGAATTAAACAACAGAAACTTATTTTCTCACGGTTCCGGTACCTGGGAGTCCAAGATCAAGGGGTCAGCTCTTGAGGTTTCTGTCCTGGGCTTCCAGATGACCCTGTTTTTACAGTCTCCCTCTGTGCATGTCTCAATCCTGATGTCCTCTTATATGGACACTGGCCATATTAGATCAGAGCCACTCTAGTGACCCCACTTTAACTTCTTACCTCTGCAAAGGCCCTGTCCAAACACATTCTCATTCTGAGGTACTGGAAATTAGGACAGCTGAATGAGGCCTAATCCATCTGACTGGTGTCCTTACAAGAAGATGGGACTTGGACACACAAAGAGACCACAGGGATGCAAGTGGACAGGTAAGTTCAAGCGAGGATGTGGAGAGAATGAGGTCATGGGCAAGTCAAGGAGAGAAGCCTCAGCAGAGATCTACCCTGTCAGCACCTTGATCTTGAATGAACTAATGAATTTAGAGGACACAATTCAGCCTATAACAAAGGATGGCCACAAGCCTCTCTGTGGTGCAGCCCTAAACGGCCCCCAGCTTGCCCTCTCTTACCAGCTCATGTCTCTACTTGTCCATCAGCTCAGCCCACCATGGGGGGTCAGTTTCTGCTGGGTAGATCCTCATTCCCTCCCATCACCTCCATCCTCAGGGTGCCAGGCTAAAGCAAGGAATGGTGTCCCTGTGCCGCCTTGTCATTTGGCCCCCTGCAGCTCACCTGGCCCACGTCTGCTGAGGTCCCTGCTAGGCACGTGCGACTTCTAGCCATCACAGCTGCTCCAGAGTCTCAATCTCACCCAGTAACCGGCCTTTCTCCAAACCCAGAATCTGGAGACCAGGCTCATTGGGAAAGAGAAGTCCCAGCATACTCCCTTCCCCTGCCCCTCCACCAACTCGAAGCAAAGGCACCCCTGTGTGAAGCAAGTGCCCCTCCATCTGGGGAATGCATCTCCCCCATGGGAGAAAGGGCCCTGCCTGGGAGGACGGGATGAGCAGTTGTGGTTTCTATCACATAGGTCTCAGAGTCTTTCCCGTCACCCCAAGCACAGCTAAGACAGCTCCTGATGTTTTACAGCTCTTTACTGATGCCACATAAGGGAAAAGAGAAATAAAATGCAGAGTGGCCAGTTGTGGTGATCTTCGGGTCAGAGCGCCCACGAGGCAGGACTCACACACATTCCCAGCTTCCTGCCCTTCCTCCTCTGTGCCCAGCCTCCTGCTACCATCTGCCCCAGAGCCAGGTGCCCGCTTCCCTCCCCCAGCTCCTCAGTTGCCCTGATGCTGCTCAGGGAACAAATACTGGGCTGCACCTAGTCACAGCCAGAGGCAAAGCACCAGGGAGGGGCCTGGAAGGGGACCTCCCTCCTCACCCCTGTACCTGGCAGGGCTGCCTCCTGCAGCAGCCTCTCCCGACTCGCAGCAGCCTCAGTCCCTAATCCCTAAGGTTGTTAAGGTTTAAATGTGTCTCTCTGATTACAGACAAGCTCTGCTTTTGGCAAACAGTCAGCCAGACAGGACCCCAGGAGCCCAAGGCCATCTTTTTACAGATCTCTGTACAGGAGAAAGAGAGAGTCTGCTTAGAATTTGCCACAGGCCCACAGCACCACAAATTAGGGGGTTAAACAGAAGAAACTTATGTCTCACAGTTCTGGAGGTGTGAAGTCCAAGCTCCAAGGGCAGGCAGGGCTTGTTCCTTCTAAGGGCTGAGCAAGGATACTTTCCAGGCCTCCTCCCAACAATCTGTGGTGGTCCTTGGCCTAAAAGCACATCATCGTGATCTCTGCCTTTACGTTCACATGGCATCTCCTACATGTGCACCTGTGTCCTAATTTCCCCTTCTTACAACCCCAGTCATGCTGGGTTAAGGGCCACCCTATTCCCATGTGGCTGCACCTTAATTAAGCACATCTGCAATGGCCCTGTTTCCAAACAGTGTCACGTTCTGAGGTGCTGCGGCTGGGTCTACAGCACACCTTTCTGCTGTAGTTGTTGAGGGCAGTAACGACTCAGCCATCAGCCATGTGGATGACCCTAGACCATCAATAGCCTGAGTTCAGGAAGCTGAAGTGGTAGGTTGGACCCAGCCTAGGCCACGCAGCCAATGCCATCCCCTTCCCCACCCCACTACACACCATGCACTGATGGCCCCATCCTATCAACACAGAGTAGACATGTCTCCCAGAGCCCAGGACAATGACCTGCCCAAATGGGAGTGAAAAGGGATGTCCAGGAGAACAGGCAAGATAGAGCAGGGGAAGTGTGTGGGTGGAAGTCCCACCATGCCTTGAAGTCTGCACACACTTCTGGCAGCCCTGCTGCTTCTGTCTCCAATTTACAGCCCAGAAAACTGAGGTTCAGAGGAACACACAGAGGGAGAGAGGCTGGACCTTTTTGGCTCCAGATCACCCTGTAAAGGGGGTAGATTGGGCCTATCCTCTGGGATTCCTCCCTGCGCCCTCAGGGCTGTGCTGCTTCTGAATGGAAAGCACTGATTTTATGAGGCAGAATTGTTACCAGTTCAGAGAAAGATTCTCCTCTGGAAAAGAGGGTAGGAGGCTCAGGAACCTCTCCTCACAGACCACAGCTGATTCCAGGTCTGGGGTGGGGGTAAGGAGGGGAGAGCAGGGGCAACACTGCAAAGAGAGGGAGGTTTTTGAAATTCTAGAACAGGGGCTGGCAAACTGCACTCCAGCTAGCTAAGAATTACATTTGCATTTTTAAAGGGTTGTGAGAAACAAAAATAAAACAAAGAAGAATTGCTACGGAGACCATTTGTGGCCTGTAAAGGCCCAAATCCTCCCTAACAGCCCTTTACAGTAAAGAGTCAGAGCAATATGGGAGTGGGAGAAGAGGACACTAGCAGGGAAGGAGGCAAGAGCAGCTGGGACCCCACGGGCCACCCCCTTGCAGGGCCCTCATCCTAGAAAGCCACAGAAACCTCCCTGAGACCTAAGACTTTTCAAGCCAAGTAGACCGATTCGCTTCACCTTGAGACCTATCGAGGTGTGTCTTACCCAGTTGGGAAGCACTGTAGATGCCCAGGAGCCCTAAGCTTCCTCCTCCATTTTTTTTTTTTTTTTTGGAAGGGGCCGGGTTTGGACCCACTACCTCTGGTATATGGAGTCTGGCACCCTTACTCACTGAGCCACAGGCGCCACCCACAGCATAGCCTTTTGAGTCAGACATGCAAAGGGCACCAGCGTATGACAGAGGTCAGTAGGATTGAATGCAATGTTGCTACCATTGCATTCTGAGGACTAGCCCACACCTGCTTTTAACTTGCATGAGTTGAATTATGGTTGTCCCCAAAACGTGAAGGAGAGAGAGACACAAAGGATATTCCTTTCTTCACTCTGTCCCATCTGCCTTGGACTGAGCATGGAGCCAGAAATTAGAATTTGCTGTTCCCACTCTGCACCCCAGTTCTTGTACCATGAGTTCTATCCCACTGTTGAAGGTTAAAGGCAAGATGACAACTTATCTGACCCCACTGCAGGGTGCCCTGTGTGACCGTGCAGGAGGCAGGCACGTGGCACGCTGCACTTTAGCTGCAACTCAAAAAAGTAATTCAAAAGTAATGTCAGCTAACTGGGATTTCACCTTCTGAATTGCTTTTGGGATTAAACTCTCTTTTAAGTCTCTATTACTCATTTTACTCATTTTTAAATTAGTAAACCTTACTCTTTTTATTTGAGAGCTACTTTAGGTTCATAGCAAAATTGAATGGAAAGTAGAGAGATTTCCACATACTCCCCGTTCCCATGTGGGCTCAACCTCCCCACTGTCAGCATCACCCCCAGGATGGTGTATCTGTTACATGTTGTCATCAGGGTCTCACAGAAAAGCGATGTCACGGAGAATAAGCATGCTTATTGAAATTGTATTTTACATAAAGGTGACCATTTACTCACTCAGGCAAAATGGCCAGTTACTTTATTTATTCTCCTGGCCTACACAGCCAGGGACCACTGCTCTCTCATGGCGAGCAGCAAGTTGACTATGTTACTCCTGGTTCATATAGTCAATTTTGCACATGTGCACTATACATCAATGACCTCATTAATATGCATTACAATCTCTCTGCACATGTGCACTGGACGTCAATGACCTCATTAATATTCATTACAATCCCTCTGCACATGTGCACTATACATCAATGACCTCATTAATATGCATTACAATCTCTCTGCACATGTGCACTGGACATCAATGACCTCATTAATATTCATTACAATCTCTCTGCACATGTGCACTGGACATCAATGACTTCATTAATCCATTTAAACATCTTGTGACTAACTACCTCATGAGTAGCTCCTCCCTAGTAATCTGACAATCCCCCAACATACACTTTTTAACATAACCCGGTTTAACATAACTTAATGGAGAACATGTTGTTAGCCATTACTTCTTTTGTTCTTATCTGATGAAGCCTGAGGCTATGGAGGAAAGAGATGGTTTGAAAATCTGTCCTACTGACCTTGCCATTTGGAGGCAGTTATTTCAATCTTTAAAACAAGGCATAAAGAAACTTCTAGGGCATACAGAAATTTGTGTGCAAACCTCCCATGTGAGCCTTAAGTCAGGGAGTTTTTACGCCTGCAACCAACCAGACTGACCTAAGGTCAGGGAGTTTTTAGGCCCACAACCAACCTGGCCATATGGGATTCTGCCTCAGTTTCTCACAAGTAAGCCTACACAAAGTCTTTTCACTGCTCTCTCTCAAACAGCTTTTTTGGCCAGAAGCATTTAGGCCTTTCGCCTATAGTTACACCCACTGACCTCCATTGATCAGCATTTCCTCCCAGAGCCTGAAGTTTCCTGAGGGTTCACTCTGGGTGTGGTGCATTTTATGGGTTTTGACAAGTGTGCAATGGTACATATCACACAGAATAGTGTCACTGCCCTACAAATCCTCTGTACCCCACCCATGTATCCATCCTCCCTCAAGCATCTGGCAACCTCTGGTCTTTTTACTGTCTCCATAGTTTTGCTTTTCTGGAATGCAATATAGTTGGAATCATATAGTATACACCTTGTAAGTTGGCTCTTATCACTTAATGATATACATGTGAACTGCTTCCATATCTTTTCATGGTTAATAATTCATTTCTTTTTCACATGAATATTTCATTGTCTGGGTGCCCCACAGTTTATTTTCCTGAAGGACACCATGGTTTCTCCCAAGTTTTGACAGTTACAAATAAGGCTGGTATAAACATATGTGTGCAGGTTTTTCTGTGGTCTTAAGATTTCAATTCATTTGGATAAACACCAAGGAGTGCCATTTCCAGACCACGTGGTGAGAGCATGTTCTGTGCAGTCTTGTAAGAAACTAGTGAGCTGCCTTCCAAGCTGCCTGCACCACTTTTGCACCCCCACCAGCAATGAATGGGAGTTCTGGCTGCTCCACACCCTGGCCAGGATTCGGTGTTGTCAGTGTTCTGGCTGTTGGCCATTGTGATAGGTGTGCCATGGTGTCTCACTGTTACTTAAATTTACATTTCCCTATGATACATGATGATGAGGTTGGATGTTTGGCCCCTCTAAATCTCATGTTGAAATGTGATCCCCAGTGTTGGAGGTGGGTCCTGGGGGGTGGTGTTTGGATCATGGGGATGGATCCCTCAGGGATGGCTTATGCCCTCCCCAAGGTAAAGAGTTGCATTTTCACTTTATTAGTTAATTCAAGAGCTGATTGTTTAAAAGAGCCTGTCACACCCCCCCCCAACGCTTCTTCTCCACCATGTAACACACTTGCCTTAATTGGAAGCTCCCTGAAGCCCTTCCCAAAGCAGATGGTGGCATGCTGCTTCTTGTATAGTCTACAGAACCACGAACCAAATAACCTCTTCTCTTTACGAATTACCCAGCCTCAGGTATACCTTCCTGGCAACCCAGACAGACGGACACATGAGTGGCGGGGCACCTTCCCATGTGCTCACTCATCACCTATAAGTCTTTAGTGAGGTGCTTGTTCAGGTTTTTTGCCTATTTTTAATCAGATTGTTAATTTTCTTCTTTTTGTTGCATTTTAAGAGTTTTTTGTTTGTTTTTAGCAATTTGGCCGATCACAATTATGCCCTCACCTTTTACACCATGGGCTAATCCAAGTGTTTTCCCAAAGATATTTATCTTCCTCAAAGGATTCCTGGTTCCAACTTTCAAGATAATAATCTTTTTGGATAACCCACGGGCAGCATGCCCAGCAGGGCAGAGGTGGAGCATGGGGAGGGACTGAGGAAGAGAGAGGGTGAGGAGAGACGCCACAGGCCAGGGAGGCAGTGCCCCGAGAAACCCAGGCAGGGACAGAGTGACTGGGCTAAGCAAAGTGTCTCCAGGTAATGGAGGCAGTGAGGGGGAAGCCAGCCAGGTAGAGCAGGGGACATTGTAGATCCATCTTAACCACACTGCTACATTGTTGGGATGTAGTCAAGGATCTCAAGTTCCTACAGGAGCCAAGGAGCTAACACAAATGGGTGATGCAAGTAAAGTGTGGGATGACAGGAAGTGGTGAGGGCTCTGACAAACTATAATGGCATGGCCCCTTTAGAGGAGTAGAGCAGGACAGAGCCTTCTGCCTTAGCTAATGGATGCTTACAGAAACAATTTTTGAAAGAAGCTGAATGTATGAATTAATACATTGATTGTCCTGGTTCTCCTCACTTTTTTTTTAACACATCAGGCCAGCCAGCCAAACACAATGTAGCCATGAACTGAAATTGGCAGCAAGGCTGTCCCATGCTTTCTGTGTACCCACGCAAGAGCCTCTGTACTCTTGTGCATTGTGCAAATTCACACGCAGTGCAGCCCTGATGTGCCTACACACAAGCATGAATGCCTGAGCAATATGTTTGAGCTCACCTGGCTGCATATGCACACCAGTATTGCACACACTTGCACACACGTGAGTGCAAGATTATACCAGAACCTTCCAGAAGTAGCCTAGATGGAGGCTTCCCTGTGGATGCTGGGCCCCTCTGTCTTAGCAATGTTGGGGAAAAGCCAATCCTGCCCTTTGGGGCCACTTGCTTGGCCTTTCCCAACTCTGCTGGCAGTGGAGTTCAGAAAAGAAGGATCTCTGATGAAATCAGGGACACAGATCCAACTGCACTTCAGGCCCACTGCTGGCCAGAACCCCATGTGGGGGGAAGAGGGGGGACCAATCTTCTGTGGCTTCGCCAGAACCTGAGCCGCAGTGTTATGACCCTTTGGAATTCTTTCCTTGGACCCTGTAAGGAAGGCAGGAGAGTCTGATTAGTGTCATGTCAAGGCAGGTGAAGAAACTTGACCCATGCAAGGGACACGGCGACCCATGCAAGGGACCATGCAAGGGAGCTGCTAGCCAGGGGTCTGACTTCCTTCACATCTCCATGTCCACTGCAGAGTGCTCGCAACACCGCAGACCCATCCCTTCTTGCCAGACATCACTGACATGCTGTTCAGGGGCTTTGTGGGAGCTGGCCCAGTGGCCTACATCTCCTGGAGGTCTCATGCTAGAAAGCTGGCTCTGAGTGTAGATGGTGTTGATCAACACAGGGCTTTGGGTGATGGGCCTTGCATGCAGGGGAGAAGGCAGGCCATGGCTTCACATGCACGTGCTGACTGACTTCACCCTCAAGTTCCCGCACGATGCCTGCCAGAGTGTAGATTTTGATTATTTTAAAGTTATGAAGGCAAAGAAAATGAGGAACAAAATAATCACAAATGAAGTTAAAAACCTTCAAAAGGCAGCTCTCCTGAAAGCTTCTCCCCCCAAAATCACCTGCTAAGGGTGCTGCTGTGCAAGTGCTGCTAAAGTTCCAGCAAAAAGGATGTCCCCTGCAAGCAAGAAGGTTCCAACCAGAGAGCCATAGGCCAGAAGGTAGCACCTCCTTCAGAAGAGTCAAAAAGCTCCAACCCCAGAAAGCACCCGCTCTAAAGGTATCTGGCAAGACAGCATGAGTGCTATAATGAGGGTGATGAAGGTGCTTTAGGACAAAAAAAGAAAAACCACTGCAGACCCAGGAGAGTACTGAGTGCCCCCCAGAGCCCATTCCCACCCAGGGGGTCAGGTCCACTGAGAAAGAAGCTTCACTTGGCCCAAAATTCTAAAGCTTCCTTCAGGAAGGGCACTTGCAAATCTGCCCTTGACAAATGCAGAAACTGGCCCGGCGCCTGTGGCTCAAGTGGCTAAGGCGCCAGCCACATACACCTAAGGTGGCAGGTTTGAATCCAGCCTGGACCCGCCAAACAACAAGGACGGCTGCAACCAAAAAATAGCCGGGCGTTGTGGCAGGCGCCTGTGGTCCCAGCTACTTGGGAGGCGGAGGCAGGAGACTCGCTTGAGCCCAGGAGTTTAAGGTTGCTGTGAGCTGTTAAGCAATAGCACTCTACCCAGGGCGATAGCTTGAGGCTCTGTCTCAAAAAAAAAAAAAAAAAAACAAATGGGCTCAGCGCCTATGGCTTAACCGGCTAAAGCGCCAGCCACGTACACCTAAGGTGGCGGGTTCAAATACCCAGCCCGGGCCCGCCAAACAACAATGATGGCTGCAACCAAAAAAAAAATGGCTGGCACTGTGGCGGGCGCCCGTGGTCCCAGCTACTTGGGAGGCTGAGGCGGGAGACTCACTTGAGCCCAGGAGTTAGAGGTTGCTGTGAGCATGATGC
>CAUYTI010110055.1:0-16448 GCA_963575145.1 Galago senegalensis | reverse complement strand
GGGAGACAGGAGCCTCAAGCTGTCCCCCTGGATAGAGTGCTGTGGCACCACAGCTTACAGTAACCTCCAACTCCTGGGCTCAAGTGAGTCTCCTGCCTCCGCCTCCCAAGTAGCTGGGACCACAGGCGCCCGCCACAACGCTCGGCTATTTTTTGGTTGCAGCCATCATTGTTGTTTGGCAGGTCCAGGCTAGGGATTCAAACCCGCCACCTTAGGTGTACGTGGCTGGCGCCTTAGCTGGTTGAGCTATAGGCGCCGAACCGAAAAGCTCTTCTTTAAACCAAATTTCAGGTAGGATTTTTCCTTTGAATCTTTATAGAAAAGACATTGGTTAACATGTTAACCATCAGGAGCAAAGGGTTTCTATGAAGTTCAGTAGGTGGTTTGGCCAAGATGGTCAATTGGCATCAATTCAATAATATGCTTATAGCATCTTCTGTTTTTCTAGGTATTACATCTGCATCTAAAATTCCTCCCTAAGTGAGTTTTTCCAGTTCAGTGGATTTAAACATCATCACTATGCTGAAAATGCTAAATTTCTTTCCACTCAAACACTTAGCTGGCCTCTAAGCTCAGGTATCCAATATCTATTTGACCTTCATACTTAAACATGTAATATCAATTTTAAAAGCTATGACTTTGTTGTGCTTAAAATGTGGCAGGTTTTAGTGCAAGTTTTAAACATTAATTTAAACTGCCCATCAATTTTGTCAGGTAGACACTTTAACAATCCCCATTTTCCGTATAATGAAATGAAGGCACAGAGAAGTAAATAACTTAGCTAAGATCATGAAACTTGTAAGTCAAAAGTAGTAAGTGAGAAGTGCAAAATATTGAAATGTTAGACAAAAAATATGTGCTAATTTTTTTTTGAGACAGAGTCTCACTCAGCTGCCCTGGATAGAGTGCTATGGCATCATAGCTCACAGCAACCTCAAACTCTTTGGGCTCAAGTGATCCTCTTGCCTCAGCCTTCCAAGTAGCTGAGGCTACAGGTGCCCACCACAATGGCCAGCTATTTTTAGAGACAGGGGGGTCTCGCTTTTGCTTAGGCTGGTCTTGAACTCAGGAGCTAAACAATCCATCCACCTTGGCCTCCCAGAGTGCTAGGGTTACAAGCGTGTGCCACCGTACCCAGATATGCTAATTTGACCAGGCACTCAGTTTACTGATAGCCTGTTCATTAGAAATTACTTTTATTTTATGACTGATGCTTTCATATTCAATATTGTTAACTTTAAGCATTATATCAGAATTACTTGAAAAACTGAGATCTCTGTAGTAACTGTATTGCACAATCGCTCTGATTAAGTGAGATAATACTAACATGTATTAGGATTGCAACACATAGTAAATGTTTAATTATGTGTGCATGTATGCTACTGTGTATCTGTTTGAATGACTGTATGCCAATTGTTAACAGAGATTCTCTCTCTAGTTCTCTACATATGTTCCACTTTTTTCTTATTTGCAGTTAATACCTTTCATCATAGAAAAATGAAGAAATGTAAAAGCAGGCATTGCATAATTTTATCGATATTTTAATATATATCTATACACTGTTTTATATCCCTGTTTGTTCATATTAATTTTTCACGAAAATGAGGTTGGTTATACATTGACTGACCAGTGAAAGATGTATGCAGTTTTGGAAACTGGCAAGTGTATGCAAACAGGTTGTTATCAGATAGATGAGTCTCTGAGCCTACAGAAGACCCTAGGTATGCTACATATACATTGTATTGATGAAGGTTTTTATGAATATTTCACTAAAACAAATTGTGACCTTTGTAGTAATTTCAGTCACAGCAGTTTCATCCAATACCCAGTCTCAACTGACGTCTCCATCATGGGCCTCTGTGATAGAGGATATGAAAGCTAAATACAGTCCTGTGCCATTTAACAACAGCGATGCACTCTGAGAAATGCTTCGTTAGGCAATTTCATTACTGTCTACACATTATAGAGTAAATTTACAGAACCTTAGATGGTACAGCCTACTACACAGCGAGGACTTAGGGTATAACCTATTATTCCTATAAACTTAGACAATACGTCACTGTATTAAATACAGTAGGCAGTTATAACACATTGGTATTTGTGTGTCTAAACATATTTATGCATTTAAAAGGTAGAGTAAAAATATAGTATAAAAATTTTAAAAAACCAGCCCACCTCTTGCCACAAATGGAGAGTGCAGGACTGGAAATTAGTTGCTCAGCTGAATCAGTGGGGAGTGAACGTGAAGGCCTATCTTACTGCACCTTACTGTAGACTTTATAAACATGGTCTACGGAGACTATGCTAAATTTGTTCAATGTTTTTCCATCAATAACAAATTAACCTTAGCTTACTGTACCATTTTTAGCTTATAAACTTAATTATTTTAACTTTTTAACTCTTTTGTAATAACACTTAGCTTGGAACACAAACACATTGTACAGCTATACAAAAGTTCTTTCTTTACATCTTATTCTAGAAACTCTTTTCTATTTTTTAATTATATCTATTTTACTTTTTAAAACTTTTTTTATTGTTGTTAGAAACAAAGACAAAACACCCATGTTAGCCTAGGCCTGCGCAGGGCCAGCGTCATTACTGTCACTCTACATGTCGTCCCACTGAAAAGGCTTCAGGGGTAATAACGTGCATGGGACTGTCATCTCCTATGATAATAATGCCTTTTTCTAGAATACTCGCTAAAGGACCTGCCTGAGGCTGTTTTATAGTTTACTTTTTAAAAATATAAGTAGAAGGAGTATACTCAAAATAATGATGAAAAGTATGGTAAATGCATCAACCAGTGACATAGTCATTTATTATCATTATCAAGTATTATGTACTATACATAATTGATGTGCTGTACTTTTACGTGACTGGCAGAGTAATAGGTTTGTTTACACCAGCATTACCACAAACAATGGACTAATGCCCTGTACTACAGTGTTACAACCCTGTGAGGTCAGCTTCATTACATAGTATGCAGTCCATCATTGACCAAAATGTTGACTGTGCTTATTTTTCAGTCTCCCTTACAGTGAGGTTTGGCCATGCCGTAGGTTTTGCCCAATGAGACACCAGGAGAAATTTGCTGGCACCACTCTTTTTACCTTTAACCTCTTTCAGCCTTGGTTAGCAATGCTGTGTCCAGAGTGGCAATAGCCGTAATGTGAAGACAATTCCAGAGGCTCAAGGAAAAGGCAAAGAGAGTAACAGAAATGCGGGCCCTGATAATAATAGTCAAGCCCTTAAACCAATGGCAGCTGCCCAGGTCTCCAAACTCCTTATTACATGGGAGAAAGGAACATTTGTTTAAGCCACTGTTGGTTGGATTTTTCTGTTATTTGTGACTGAAGAGCTTCCTTAACTGATACAATAGTATAAAAAGTTAACAGATGCCATGAAGGCTATGTTAACCAGTTTGATGAAAATATTTCAAATTGTATATAAAACCAGCACCTTGTACCCCATGACTGCATTAATGTACACAGCGATGATTTAATTTAAAAAAATGTTAACTGATTTATCTTGTCCTGGAACTTTAAAGTCACTTAATTCCAGGGGACATCACTGTGCAGAGTTTGCAATTATACTGGAGATGACTTTTATATCACAGTCTGACCTTTACAGGTCTTTTGTTTGTAGCAGGTGGGTATGCCCATGTGGCTTGAAAAATAAAACTAAACCCATGGCCTTTAGTTCATGTGTTTCCAGCAGCTGAATGTGGTTTGCTTGTAGGAATGAAAATGCCCTGAAATGTTAATTGATTCAGTTTGACAGTGCTTGCCATATCATAAATCAATATGATGTTTTTGTGAACTAGTGATAAAGTGGTGGTATGGGGGAAGAATCTGGTAAGTTATGAGATGGGGGTGATTTTGTTAACCATTTTGTTTTTAAGGGAACTCAGGAAAATTAAGATCCTCTCTCCTTTTGGAATGCTGTTTGTTGTGGAGAGGGATGTAACATCAACATTATGGACTAACCTTAATCCTAATCAATAACATTAGGCTCTATTTGTTTCAAAATGAATATATACATACACGCTCATACATATTTTACATATATGTACATACATATATACATATTTGGGATCTGGTTTAAACTATTTATTTTAGTTCTATGTTGCTGTATTAAAAATTATTCCAAAACTTGGTGTTTTAAAGTAATTTAAACAATGTAATTAAAAGTAATTTAAATCCATCTGTGATGGATACTGTGATTACTCTGGTTAGATTAATTCATGCTGTGTGCCTGCATCAAAATATCACATGTACCCTGTAAAGACATGCAATTATATACCCATAATAATTAAGAATAAAAATATTTTTTAAATTATCTCTTGTGGTTTCTGTAGATCTGGAATTTAGACAAGGACAGCTCATCTATCCTCCATGATTTCTGGATCCTCAGCTGAAGACTTGAAGACTAGAGGTTGAAATCATCTAAAGAAAAGACGTTTTACTCATCTGTCTGGAAATCGGTGCAGGCTGTGGTGAAGGCCTAGCTAAGGTTGTCGGCCAGAATATTCACACACAGCCTCTCCATGGGACCTGGGCTTCCTTACGACATGATAGATGTGTTTGAAGGGCAAGTATCCAGAGAGAGAACCAGAAGTTACGTGGCCTTTTACATAGCTTCAGTGACACAATGTCACATCCACCACATTATGTTGGGTGAGGCAGAAACAAAGGGACCCCTGGGTTCAAGGGAAAGAAACATAGAACCCCTCCGCAGTGCAGGCACACCTTTCAGTTGAGGCATGTCCATGTCACTTTATTAGAAGAGCAAGTGGGAGGGAATATACAAGGTCAGACAATTAAGTTTGAGAACTCATCCTGGGAAAAGTGCTACATCCTCACTGCAGAATATCACTACAGTAACCTTCAAGTGCTCCCCTTGGCCATTTGGTGACTGTAGTGATATTCAACAGTGAGGTATACAGCAGTCTTCCTAGGATGAGTGCACAAACTTAATTGTCTGACCCCAAATTCCTTATATGTAGGGGTAGTCATCTTTGTAAAATATAATCTGTCATACTACTACCCCATCTCTCTCTCTTATTTTTTTTTCATTTATTTATTGGAAAACAGGGTCTTGCTCTGTCACTGAGGCTGGAGTATCAATCATAGGTCATTGTAATCTCAAACTCATGGACTCAAGCAATCTTCCTGGCCTGGCCTCTCATAGTTCTGGGATTAAAGGTGTGAGCCACTATGCTCGGTATCTTCATCTTTAATGAACAGCCATGCCATGCATACAAGTGTTTTGATTTTATTGACAATTTTTGAAACATTTCTCATGGTCACAATGCAGGAAAACAGTGTGTGCTACTGGCATCTGGTCATCAGAGGGCAGGGATGCTGTTAAATGCCCTACCATGCACAGAACATGCCCCCCACACACACGAACTGTCTTTGATAGAGGTTTAGAGATCCTGCCTCCGAATAACAACACTCTACAAGTATTTAGAATAATTAAGCTTCAGGTGGAAGGATCTATAAAAAACTTTAAAATCCTGAAAGTCTTCTACCTAAAAGATCTTAGCATTTATGGTCTACAAATAGCAAAGATCATTACCTGTACCTACTTTGATTCCATATATGATATTTTAAAAAAATAATTCAATTCCAATGAACAAAGAGGGTTTTTTAAATACATAGCCCATGTTTTTTACCTGTATTTCTCTGCTTCGAGGACATTTTGACGTGGACATTTTTTACCCTTCGTGGGGTTAATTTATTTGTGTACTCCTTCGGAGAGTATTTGCTTTAAAAATTGTTTTTTGTTAGACTTTGACTATCCTCCTTCCCATCCTGAAATCTAAGCTCAAAGGAAATCAACAGTTTTAATGTAGGGCATAAAGAGATGTAATTTCCTTAGGCACCCTTGGACAATTAAATATTAAATATTAGACATGCCATATAACCCTGTCTTTGATGTTCCTCCTTTTTCATATTGGTCATTCACTAAGCATAAGAAAACACGTAATTCTGAAGAGCTGGCTCTCTAATAAAGATGAAACTGGCAGGTCTGCCCCTCCCTGCCACAGCATGCCCCACTGGCTGCACACAAAGCAATTACAACTCACCAGTCAGCCCTTTTCCGTGTGATAGCATCAGCAATTTTGCCCAGGGCTTTTTTTCTTTTTTTCTTTTTTTTTTTTTTTTGATGAACAGTGGCAGAAATAATGACCTAATTCACTAAAAAAAAAAAAAAAAAAAACTCTTGCTTTCTCCAAAACAATCCAGTATTAACCTAAGTCCTTCCTCTTTGAAACAAGGCCATCCAATTATGCATTTTAATACTGTGATGATTTTTAACAACATCAAAATGAAAGAGAATAATTAGAAAAATATTTTAAAATTAGAAATGAATGTGAGCTTGGAGGAAAACAAATTTGCATCAATTTGAATTTTCTGTATTTTAAATAAACTTCCAAGTTCTTTACAGATCCCAGGAGAGTCTACTTTGTCTTTCAGTGATGGTCCTAACACAGTTTGACATATCCTCAAATCTTTAAATGTAATTTTTTTAGGGGCGATGCTTTAGATATATTGTTAACTTCAGAAAACAGGTGTAGCCATGTTGATTTCAATGTTAAGAACAATGAATTCTTACCTCATTTGGGAGGACATTTCTGAACCTCGCTAGGGTTCACTTTATTTTCTACCCTTCCCACCCCTGCAACAGGGAAGCAAATATATCTTTACATTAAAATACATGGGAAAAAAGACCTTTTTACATTTTATCGTATTGAAGATAAAATAGTAACAATATAGTTCTGCTGTAAGAAACAGCCTTTCTAGCCCGGAGGCAGGTGAGGAGAGGGCAAAAGGTGGTTTAAGAACAGAATTCCACTAGAGGGCAGTGCATCCCAGTAGAGGTTCGGTGCCGGCGTTCAGGGGAAGATGGTGTAGCAAATACAGAAAATGTTTGCAATATAATGTCATTACTAATAAAACTGCTATGAAAATTCAGAAAGAATAGAATTACGATATTCTGTAAAAATTATGTACGTTTGTGCACAAATACCGTATAGTAGTTGAGAACTTAATCTTGGTTTTAGACCTGGTATCTTCACCACTGTCCTTGTACTTAAAATCTCTTGAACCCTAGTTTCTTAATCTGTAAAATGGAGGCAATTACAGACACGATGTAGGACTGTTGTGAGCATTACAAGGGGTCATATACATAAAATGTCTAGCGTGGTACCAAATATTTAATGTTTCTCAACAAAAATAATAGCAAGATGAATATGACAATGACAAAAACTACTAAGAAAAAATATAGGAAAATTAAAATAAATTATTGGACTGAGTTGTTTATAGGTGTATCACATAGTCTTATTTAAATTTACATTGTAGTGGAATATATTTTAAAATTAACTTTAAATAAAATTATTCTCTTGGGCAGCACCTGTGGGTCAAAGGAGTAGGGCGCTGGCCCCATATACCAGAGGTAGTGGGTTCAAACCTGGCCCTGGCCAAAAACTGCAAAAAAAAAAAAAAAAAAAAAATTATTCTCTTTATAAGCTCCCCGTTTGTTCTAACACCTTATTTTAAGCACTTTAAAGAGAGGAAACTTTTCATGTAGCTATAAAATGTTATTTTTGTCATTTTACTACCTAGATTATCATTATCATGTTTTCCCTATTTTATTTTCATTTCCTAAATGAGTAATCTGTCAACATCCCAAGAAAAGAATGGAACATATAATTTGTCTTTTAATGTTATTAAATCTAGTTTTCATAAACTATGTAGCCATGGGATGGTATAGTATATTTCTCTTAGAACTTTGTGTAAGAAAATTTCATCTGATGAAAATAGAAATATTTAATACATTGTCACGTATGAATGCTACCCTTTATAAGATGATTGTTTAAATATGAGTTCCAATAATCACCTAGAAATTCCTTTACAAAATAACTATATATTAGAGTGGCAACAGGGCATTGTAACTTAAGGCTAAAATAGTCTATCACTGACAATGAAAGGTCATTCAGAAATAAAGATTTAATGCCTCTAAAATTATAGTGCAAGTCAAAATGAAAATATGTAATTTATAAAACTTTGATTTATATATATCTACCCTGCTCTTGGCCATTTAAAAGTAGCTGACTCACACTCATCATGTGAAAAAGATCAACTAAAAGCCAGCCCTAGGCAATAACTGTCATCTCAGGCATTTGCTTAGATTACATCTACGATTCCTCCATCGTGGCCATACTAGTGTTGCCCAGATAACCAACATTACCAACATCTCCACCATCACCATTACTTCCTCTGACTTGATAAGTTCATTTTTCACTTTTTTAAATCTCCCTACTTATTTGATCCCACTTGCCCAGAAAATAGAGAAAAACCTTTTTGAATTCTAACATTAGGTTTAAAGAACAACATGTTCTTATGAAACCAAGGATGGCAGGGTACCCACTTCCACATCTAAACGAGGATAGCCCTTGGGAATCAGGCTTATCATGACCACTAGGAAATATAATCAGACTAGAAAGCTGAGAAGCTGTCTTCCCACCCATGTGCCCATCACCAATGTGCTCTGAAGGATCCAAAGGCAGGTTCTCCTGACTCAGGTAAACTCCAGAAAATAAAGGCCTCTATAAGAATTTAGAAGAAGTGAAATTCAGTGTACTGGTATATAAAATATGACAAGAGCCTCAGCTTAATTACTGCCTTGACAGTGACCCTGACCCACAGAGCACCTACAATCTTGATCAATTTAGCAAGAACAATAAATTGCCAAATTACAGGATCCTGCTCACCGTGCTCATCGAGTTACTACATATCAATGGTTCTTTACCCTGGGTGATGATCAGAACCACCCGAGGAAGGTTAATTTTTTTGTTTTTATAATTCCAAGTTCCAGAGGTTTTGAATCTGATACATTTAAAAGCCCCCCAGATGATTCTGATGACTCTCTGGGCTTGAGAACCACAGGACATTGATGACCATCTCATCTCCTCACCAATCCTGACTTCACAAAACTCCCTGATCTGAGTGTTCTTTGATGGATGGCAACAGAACTGCTGTGGAACCAGACTAAGAATTGAGTCCTTGAGAGCCTGAGTTGGAATCCCTGGCTCCTTCCTGCCCAGTTCTGGCTCTACCAAGCAGGAAACTCAATCTAAAATAGATAAAAATGGGAGGTGACCAGGTCCTGGGACTCTGTTCACACAAGAACTCTTTGGCCACACAGCCCCAATTTCACAACTGACCAAGATGACCCAGTGGCTAGAGTGTAAAGCTATGCAGAGGAGGCCCAGGAGTCAAGGGCTGATCTATTAGGATGAACTGACTCATTTTATAATTGAAAAGGTAGTTGCTGGATGACTTCATTCAAAACCTTCACAAACTCATCAGAAACTGTGCCAATTAGAAATAGGCCAAAGTGATATAAAGGTCTGATATATCCTTTCTCAACTCTAAGTCTTGATGGGCCATTGTGGCAATAGACTTTATTTCAGACTGCCCCCTTTCCCATACAAAGGGATATAAAAAATGGGTATGTCCCTCTTTGCCATCATCTTCCTCTATCATGTGTACCAGCCACAGACTCTTTGATTACCCTGGGAGATCCCTCTTCATGAAACTTATCTCTCTCCACAGACAGAGCCAACCACATAATCTCTGATTTTAGTAGCCTATTTTAATTTTTATTTTATAAGTGCTACTCAAAGATCTCAAAAAATTTCATTTGCCTTTCCACTTCCTACCTTCTATAGACCATTTACCAGAAGTAGCACTAAGTCTAAGATCTAAGTTCTTTTATTTCCACAGCTAATGAGACAACGGTCTTACAACCAAAGGCTGATCTAGTTGTCACGGAATTTGGACACGATTTACAGAAACCCTTCATCCAGAACGGTACCTTTCACAGCAATTAGGGACAAGTCTGTATCCAGATAAGTGCAAAGATCTGCATGCTAAACAGCACACCAACAGGGGTAAAGAAACTCAAAATGGTAGCTTTCATCTGACCCCTCTCCTATTGTTAACACCCTCACTCACCCAAGAACCAGAGGACCTTTACTATTATAGGACTGCTTCTAGATGGCAGAAGTCATCTGCCATCACCTGCACTCTCACACACTTCTTCCATGTGCCTCCCCACAGATTCCCCACTTGTCATCAAGATCCTCTCCTATGACTTGTATCTCAGTGCCAAGCCCTTGTGAACCAAGATTGAGAAGCTGTGGTGGGATCCTGAACATCAAATATCCCTCCAGTCTTTGGTTCACTACCAAGGGAGTGGCTGGAGGACCAGTCATGGAATTCTGCCTTTCACCATGGAAATAGAATACACCAGAACATGCTCCGCCATTGCCCCCAACACCCCCACACTCACCACTTTCCTTCATCATGGGGTCTTATAAAGGTTGAACTGGCCTCACTAGTCCTTCCTAAGCTTTCTCATAAAAGGTAGAAAATTGAGAACGTATGGCTTTAAGACTGTTCTTGGTTATGAGCAAGGTTCTTCCCTCCGAGTGTAATAATTAGATTCAGAGTAGCTCTGTGTTCTGCTTGACTATGGATTCCAAGAAAGACCTAAACCACAAAGAAGCTAATTTCCTTATATTCTGGAAGGCTAAGTTCCCTTATGGCACCTATTAATAACCACCTGTGTTCTTCCATTAATGTGGATCCAGTGTGTAGGTAAGGACTTGGCAGGGTGACAGAGGATATCTTTGTCTGGGGGCAAATGTAATTTATTAAGGGGATGTAAAAAGAGATAGACAGATGTTCCTTAAATTAATGATAAGAAAGCTGTCTAGGGGTTTTACTAGTACTATTATTTTCAATGTGGTTGGTTTGGATAGTTTCTGACTTTTCAGAAGATGACCTTTGAATTCAGCCTCAAATCCTGAAGCAGAAGATAACCTTTGGGACGCTTTCAAAGACTTCTGAGCTTTGTGCCTGAGTTTAATTATCTCTCCCCAGTTGTGAACTCTGGCAGTTACAGAAGTGCTACTACCCTGCCAGAAAGCTGGTCATTCCTATAGAGTCTGATAAATCATTCTTGATCTGTTCAGAATTCTCATCACTCTTTATAGTCATTGATCCATGGAAAGCAAATTAATAGCACAGTAGAAAGGTAAGGCTTGGGATGTGGACTATTTGCCAAGCAGACCACCGCTGTGGCATATATTTGGTGATAAATGCCAGGACTGGACATGCTTTCAGCATTTAAATCTGGTGCATTAATCCAACAGCTGGGACAGTAAGCAACTCTCTGTTTTGGGCCACCCTCAATGCTGAATCATCACAGTTTGATCACCACCTCCTGGAATCCCTCATTAAGTCCTTAAGTAGGATAATGTAATTTTACATCTACCCTAGTAAACATAATTTCCACAGGACACATTTCACATAATACAGGTAAGTCATGTATTTTATGTATTGCCTCAATATGGTTCAATGGAAATGGGTGTCTTTTTAAGCAGGATTTTAAATCTTTAAGACATATTAGGGTAGTGGTGCTAAGGATGAGAGTGCCTGAATGAACTGGAATGAAAAGGGAAAAATAACCAGAAAATAGACTTATGAACTGGCAAATTAGGTGGCATCTGTTCAACTTGGCAGAGTTCCTTGAAATAACTTCACACTCCCCATGGCTGACAATAGGCATAGCCAAATAGGCTTATTAACTAAATGAGCCTAAATCTCCAGCAAGGTCTTACCAAGAAACCTCTTCTTATTTCTATGGGTTGGACTTTCAACTTTACTGATTATTTTTCAGGTAGGCATTGACCTTGCCTTGAACTTGGCCATGCCTTCACATGCCTGGTTGTGACTTTGGATCCCTGGAATGACCCTACATCTTTTTTCTGACAATAAGTCCATAGACACCTGATTTAAGCACCCTCCTGGAATGACAATGTTCCCATGTCTCTCCTCTCCAATGCCATCTATAACCATGGAGCTTGGTCCTCCCAGCTTGGTCCAAAAGCAACTACCTCTTGTAATTTGAGGAGTACTAAGTTTTCCTTTCCTCTTTACTTACTTCTCCATGGCAGTTTTCTTAACATGTTCCTTTAAAATTGGCAACTCCCTCCTTTGTAAAATTAATTAACTTACTAATATGGCTATTTCCCCTACTCAACACCTTAATAACAGTTACTAAGTACCATTTAACTTTTTATTTCTCCATTGTCTTGCACTGGGCATTCATGGCATATAGTAGGTCTTCAATACATGCTTAATAAATGAACAAATGAATGCTTTCATAATATAGACATTTTTTTCCCAACACCAGGATGAAATTCTACTATTAGCAGTTGAATCGTTCCCAATTAAATCACCTTAAAGTTACTAATGTGTCTATCAACCATGAAAAATACATATAAAGTATATCTACTTCTAAGAATGTCATATAAACTTTCAGAGTTCTCTACCAGCGATAAATGTTGGATTTTTATGGCATATTTTCACTTATGTTCTATTTTTAATATTATTAATTATAAATGACACTGAGTGCTTACACTACCTTGATGCTGTTTTTAGTAATTTACATATATTACTTCATTAATCATTACTACAACCTTATGAGATAGGTTGAAGAAATTAAATGTAGGATGGTTAAGAAACTTTTCCAAGTTGACAAAGCTAGTAAATGACGGAATCAGTAATCCCACAATACTGCAATAAAAAGTTAAATGAAAAGTAAACCAAATTCCAGAGACCCATTAACCACTATAAAACACGCCTCAGACAGTAATTCCCCAACATCAGACAACAAAGACATTTCTTCCAAGACTATAGGAGAAATGAAAACCCTGAAAAGCAAAGTTATAGGGTATAAAAGCAAAGCTTAAAGTTTAAATTCTGTGATTCCCCTGCCAGTGCTTTAGTTAAATACTGTCCTAGGGGCCTTCAATGAACAAAATAGAGAGGAAGGGAGCCTTGCAATGCTAACGCCGCAGTAGATTACACAATCTCTACTATATTTCTTCTTACTGTTAATTTTGATCTAATTCTTGTTATATTTCCTCTTTATTCTAGTTCATCTGTTCTATGTAGGGTGTCCATAAGATTCATGTGCAATTTTAATTGCACACTATTCAAATTGCATATGGACTTTATGGACCGCCTGTATTATCTCTCTGATACCTGATGTAAGAGATGAGACGTACAGGAGGGTCTGAGGCAAGAGAATCGCTGAAGCCCAAGAGGTTGCTGTGAGCTGCAACGCCAGGACACTTTACCCAGAGTGTATGAGACAGTATGAGACTGTCGCAAAAAAATAAAATAAATAAATAAAATAAAAAATAAAATAAAAACCTCAGTACAGAAAAAAAAAAAAAAGGAATAAAATTTGGCTCTGCGCCTGTAGCTCAAGCAGCTAAGGCACCAGCCACATACACCGGAGCTGACAGGTTTGAATTCACCAGGGCTGCCAAACAACTATGACAGCTACAACCAAAAAAACTCCCCAGAAATGTGCAGGAGGAAGGGGAGAGAGACACACAGATCTTAAAGATGTAAGTTGGGAAGGAGAATAATTATAAGCACCCCTAAATCTGTGCTGCGGAAGCCACCTCCCATCCCCAACTCTTCCTATTCCACTGATCATCTCTAGCAATTTGAAGAGCAATACTCTCAGGAGAAAAAAAATGACCAATAAACACATGAAAGGGTATTAAACTTTCTTAGTAACAAGGCAAATGAAAATTGAAACATCAATGAAGTACCATGTCACGCCCTTCAGATTGGCAAAAATTAGAAAGTCTATTATACTAAGTATGAGGAAATAGAAACTTTAAAAAAATTTTATTAAATCAGAACTGTATACAATGTGATGATTTGATATTCAATATGGAATGTTTAAATCAAACTGATTAATATAACTATCACCCTATTTTCTGTGGTAAGACATTTACAGTTTACTCTTAGTTGTTTAGAAACACACACTTGCATTGTGCACATTAGTTGAGATCCCATCAAATGCCTTCCCTCCTCCCACCAAATACCTTCTTCCCCCTTGTTAGATGATATTTGTGTTTTATCATTTGTAAAAGAATATGTGTTTTTATATTGGTTTCATAATAATATTGAGTAAATCTGATACTTTTTTTTCCCATTCTTGAGATACTTTACTAAGAAGGATGTCTTTCAACTCCATCCAGGTAAATGTAAATGATATAAAGTCTCCATCTTCTTTTATGGCTGAATAGTATTCTGTGGCATATATACATATATAGCACAGTTTGTTGATCCATTCATGGGTTGATGGATATTTGGGGTGCTTTCATGACTTGGCAATTAGGAATTGGACTACAGTGAACATTCTGGTGCAAATGTCTTTGCTGTAAAATAATTTTTGTTCTTTTGGGTAGATACCTAGTAATGGAATTGAAGGATGAAATGGAAGGTCAACTTTTAGATTCTCCATACTTCTTTCCAGAAAGGTTGTATTAGTTTGCAATCCCACCAGCAGTATAGAAGTGTTCCATTCTCTCTGCATCCACGCCAACATCTGCAGTTTGGGGACTTTGTGATGTGGGCAAATAGAAACTTTTAACTCCTTCCAGTGGACATATAAATTAATATAAGCACACCGGTGCAGCCAGTATAGAAAACAGTATGGATGTTCCTCAAGAAATTAAAAATAGGCTCGGCGCCTGTGGCTCAAGTTGCTAAGGTGCCAACCACGTACACCCAAGGTGGCGGGTTTGAATCCACCCCGGGCCTGCCAAACAACAATGACGGCTGCAACCAAAAAATAGCCAGGAGTTGTGGTGGGCGCCTGTGGTCCCAGCTACTTGGGAGGCAGAGGCAGAAGACTCCCTTGAGCCCAGGGTTGGAGGTTGTTGTGAGCTGAGATGCCACAGCACTCTACCCAGGGGGACAGCTTGAGGTTCCTGTCTCAAAAAAAAAAAAAAAAAGAAAGAAATTAAAAATAGAGGCCAAAGTGGGTGGATTGCCTGAGCTCAGGAGTTCAAGACCAGACTGAGCAAGAGGAAGACCTCATCTCTAAAAAAGTAGCTGGGGCTTCTGGCAGGCACTTATAGTCCCAGCTACTCAGGAGGTAGAGGCAAGAGGATCTCTTGAGCCCAAGAATTTGAGGTTGCTATGAGCTGTGACATCATGGCACTCTACCAAAGGCAACAAAATGAGAATCTGTGTCAAAAAAAAGAAAAATTAAAAATAAAACTACTATATAAAACAATAATCCCTCTTCTGGGTGTATAGCTACAGAAAATGAAATCACTGCCCCCTTAAAAATATCTGCATTTTCATGTTCATTGCAGTTTTGACAACAGTCAAGACATACAAATAACTTAATGACCATGTTACCCAAAGTAATCTATATATTTAAAGCAATACCCATCAAAGTGCAATGACATTCTTCACAGAAATAGAAAAAACAATCCTCAAAATCAGATGGCACCACAAAAGATCCTAAATAGCCAAAACAATACTGAGTAAAAACAGAACTGGAGGCATTACATCACATGACTTCAAAATACGCTATAAAGTTGTAGTAACCAAAATAGCGTGGTACTGGTATAAAAACAGACACATAGGCCAATAGATGAGCATAGAGAATCCAGAAACAAATCCATGTACATACAGCCCACTGATTTTTGATAAAGGCACCAAGAACACACATGGGGGAAGGACAGTCTCTTCAATAAATGGTACTGGGAAAATTGGATATCCATATGCAGAAGAATGAAATTAGACCCCTATGGCCCACCATACATAAACACCAGCTCAAAATGGACTAAGGACTTAGGTGTAAGACCCAAAACTATAAAACTACTAGAAGAAAACATAAAGGGAAACTCTTCAGGGCATTGGTCTGGGTCTGGCAAAGATTTTATGGGTAAGATTTTAAAAGCACAAGGCAACAAAAGCAAAAATACATCAACATAACAAACTAAAAGGCTTTTGCAAAGCAAAGGGAGAAATCAACAGAATGAAGAAAGAACATGCAGGATGAGAGAAAATATTTGGAAACTATTTGCCTGATGAGCGATTAATATCCAGAACACATATGGAACTCAGGCAGCTCAACCGCAAAAATATATAAATGTGATTTGATCTAAAAATTGGCAAATGATACTTTTTCTTCCATTTCTGTGATACTTTGCTAAGAAGAACATTTTCCAGTTCCATCTATGTGAACACAAAGGAGGTAAAATCTTCGTTTTTCTTTAGGGCTGCATAGTATTCCATGGTGTACATATACCACAGTTTATATATCTGTAGGCCATGCGTCTGTCTTCTTCAGAGAAGTTTCTCTTCAAATCCCTTGCCTACCCTGAGATGGGATCACTTGTTCTCTTCTTGCTAATACGTTTGAGTTGTGTGTGGATTCTGGTTATTAAACCTTTGTCAGATACATAACCAGCAAATATCTTTTCCCATTCTGAGGGTTGTCTACTTGCTTTTCCTACTGTGTCCTTGGCTGTGCAGAAACTTTTTAAT